>OY735198.1:77627940-77650440 GCA_963457665.1 Thysanoteuthis rhombus
TGATCCTTTATTACTGTTTTCACACGCATGATAGATACATAAATATATAGAAGGCAGTACATTCCGACATTTACTCCTTTTCATTTCCGCGAAAAACTTTTTTTTAGGCCCACCTCCCCCAAAGGAGGTTTTTCATTCATAGTCAGCCAGCTGGACGAATTTGAAAACTGAAGAAAACTATTTCAACAGTTTTTTTTTTTATGACAGTTTTGTTTGATAGATTCTAGAAAGAAGACCAAGTCAGATAGCTTATCATTAACTCATTTTCAGTGTATATTTTGGGCAATCTGGCTTAGAGATAAATGCTAGTCAGGTGCCTAAAAATAGCGAAACGCATCACGGTTGATGAAAAAATAGAAAGATATGTCAAGATACGGTTTAGATTACATCGCTGTTCTCCAAAATAAATTTTCTCTTTCATTTTTTTAAGGCTATCAATCCATTACACATTCGAACCTTCTGGAAATTTGTCAGTTTTGGGGAAAACGAAACATCTGAAGATGTTTCAGAGGTGGGATTCTATTTACAATATAACTATCAGCGGCGAATGGTGCATTGTATTACGGGTGTGCTCTGAGCTACGGATGCCAAAAAATACTTCAGTATCTGTAAAAAGCAATGGGTAGTAAAAGCCTTTCTAGTACAATGCAGGGAAGATGTTCCCAATTGTAAATTATAACGATGACGTTGAGTGCAATTTTTACCCAAAGAAAAACTTTTATTGCCGTGTTGAGTTACGGTTACGGCTGGGAGGTTTGCCCAAAGAAAAAGTTTTTTTGTTTTTTTCTGCTGGGATCGGGTTAGGGTTGGAGTTGGGGCCAGGGTAAGGTTTGAGGTAAGATTCCTTTAAAAGTGTACCTCTATACGGACTTGGGCACTGAGTAAAAAAGAAATTCACATCCGTAATTTCGTACGACAGACAGGAAGTAAGGGTACAGTGTAACATTGGATTTACATTGTAAATAATACTCTCTTTAAAATCTTTGATTTTTTTCCCCTAAACTGGCAAATTTCCGGATATTCCGACGGTCTCATGAATTGAAAGCTTATGCAATTAAAAGAAAAATATTTTTCTCGAGAACGGTGATGCAACCTAAACTGGATTTTGAACAAAATATCTTTTGCGGAAGGAAGAAAAAACACAAGTTTTAAGGATAAAATAACCACAGTATCATACGTAAATGAGTTGTAGGAATGTGTATATGTAAATAAGTTAGCGGATATAAAAAGGAGTTGCTTCCCTCCGTCGAACTCTTCGCCATTTATATTAGCATCCTGGTTGTTTGCAACGGTTATTGTTCGAAGCTTGAATTACGCAAATGTTACTCTTGAAGTGTGAATACTTGTAAAAGTATTGCAACTCTTATTATTTCTGTCACACAATGATAATTGAAGAAATGAGGCTTTTTTTTTCTCCATCGAATACATTCAGTTTTCAATGAACTGACGATCAAGTTGCTGACGTCATTTCCTTTTGAGTCCAACTCAATACTTCCGGAACAAAAGCAGCTGTGTTTTGCACCTGGAAATTTCATCTATTCATAACATTCACAATAAAATTATCAATTCCTCTCTTTTTAGTTTTTAAAGAAGACAAAAATTCTCTCAGTGGGTTCCAGCGATTCTTCACTTGGACTGCACATCTCTAATTGAAGAAAATGCTAAATTATTCTCTCACATTTTTTACCGGAATGTCAGTAGCATTTTTTTGCATCCTTTTTGAAAACAGAGCCTTTAGATAAAGCCTGTTTAGATTTGACTTAGGATCAATGATACGATTTCAAAAATCCTTGCTTTTTGCCTGTGACGTAAGAAAAGTAATAGACAGCGTTCGTAACAAAGAAAGGGAGCTCACAACTTAAAAGGAGAGAGTGATAATAAGAAAGAGAAAAAAGAATAAATGATTTCTTTCTATGTTACTCTACGTCACATTGTTCCTTTTTCAACAAGCTATTTTCTAGAAAGGAATAATAGAAAAAAGAAAGAAAATAAATAAGAAAAAGAAAGCACACCAACCAGTGTTTATTACTAATGTATATACACACTATATATACATGTAGATAATTAAGAAATGGATAAAAGATCTGGAAGAATGATTATGAATTGCGTTATATTATATAAAACTCCTATTTGAAATTATTACCCGTTGTTACATGGTGAATGTATCTGTTGAAAGAATAAACAATTGAAAACATGGGGCTGATGCAGGAATCGAAGCTGCCATCGATAGGATTGCCGCTTCAACGTGGCGTTGCTCTTACCATTGGAGTTGTAAAAAGTTATTTGGACCTTTGAAATACCGGCGGCTGTTAAGCTCAATGATAAGAGCAAAGCTATGTTGATGCTATAACCCCATCGGTCGTAGGTACGATTCTTGCAACAGCCTGATTTTCTTTAATTCTATTCATGTTGTCTACGCCAAATGCTACATTCACTGTGCAATAATGTGTGATCATTTCAAATGAGAGTTCCTATATAATGTAACATAATTCATTTCATAGTACCATTCATATATATATAGATGTATATCTATATATATACGTATATAACAAATTGAAAAAACTTTTGAACATTTTTTGTGTCAGTCATTTATTTCCCATTATCTGTTAATGTATTTTATGTAATTTTCTTCAGTGTTTTTCTTTAATGTTTTACATAGATATTATGGTACTGTGTGTAAATTCTCTCTTGTTATATATATATATATATATATATATATATATATATATATATATATATATATTGGACATCTTAACGGGCATTAAATCAACTGGAAATACACAACTTGAATATTATTAATATTTTTATCACCGAAACAAATGTTGACAAACTTTGCCAAATATTGTCCAGAATTGTATATAGTACGTCGTATATTTTGAACGAATTCTGCTTTTCTTCCTTTCATGTTTTTCCTTATTTCTGCATTCAGTAACAGAGTGTTTGACTATACTATATAAATAGAAAACTAATGCAATTACCAATGGTTCTTGGTAACCATTGAGCAAGTTTCGTTCCTTTGTTATTTTGGATTTTCTTTCCCAGCAATATGATGAAAGATGATGAAATCTAAAAGCTATTACAAAAGCACCAATAGGCCATAAAATCACACAAAAAATATTCTTACAAGGCCGAAATTAGATAAATCAGTATTTGGGTAAACCACTCTTCCATGTCTAACTCCCAAGCCGTAATAACTGTAAACAGTTATTATACCCATTGTCAATTATGAAAGTCTAGTGAGATCGCACGAACACAGACAGACATACACACACACACACATACATACATACGCACGCATAGGCACACACACATATATATATATATATATATATATATATATATATATATATATATATATATATATATATATATATATATATATATATGGAGGTGTTCCTGTTTAAAACTGTATAATAGAAATCGTCAACCAAAGCTGTCGATATAAGTTTCTTCATTTTTAAAAAATTGGTCTGGCTGGCTGGCTATGTATGTATGTATGTATGTATGTATGTATCACGAATACAGACCAAACCAATGGAGCTAGAAGGTGGAAATTTTCAATTTCCCCCTTTAGCATGTACAAAAAAAAATGCTGTTTTTTTTTTTAGATTTTAATCATGAAAATACCCCCTAAATAGGTTTTTAGTGAGGGTTCGATTTGCATTTTAAATTCATGCTAAACTGATCCCTCATTTTGTGTTTTCTTTTGTAGAAAATTTTGACTGTTCTAGTGATCAGGTCCTGACAAACGGCCAGAGGAGTAACTTATTGATCGATCAATCCTTCCAATCTTTCAATTGATCACTTCGCACATGGCCTGCTGCCATAAGATGTTGGTCACGTGACGATTTTTGTTGAGACACTAACCAGACCTGTCTTTTTCCCGTTATTCACATTAAACTGAACTTTTCTCTTTTTCATCCTCGCGTCCTTCTTTCTCTCTTTGTCCGTATATCTATATCCAATTGTAGATAAAATCAATTCTTATCTAAATGAAATCATACGTATGTACTCCTCTACAGAATCGCTTTTTTACTTATCCTAAAACGGAGCGATATATAGAAAAATATCAACACGTCGATACACCTAGACCAAAAATAATCATAAGTATTGGAATCCGATAAAGTTGATTGTCTTGAAGGGAAATATTGAATAACGATTTGGAGAAATACAATGCAAACACGTACTATCCTCCGGTGATTCTTTTTTTTTTTTTAACAAAATTGAAATGAAATTTCCTTTTGAGAAAACAATATCAAACCAAGAATCTTTTTAGAAAAAAAATTCAACTCTATCAATCGCCACCTGAATCTCCCTTCCACTTTTCAGAAACACTATGTACGCTTAATTCAAACTAATCAATTGTTCTCGATTTTGTACGTGAATTTAATACAGGAACTATAAACACTCACGATGACACGTAAGTAGAGTCTATAGGAAATGTTTTCTTGTAAACAAAATTCATTTTGCTGCTCACTGTCAAGGTGCATTGAGAAGTTCATTGAAAACCCACTGTATCCAACATTTTTTCAGATAATTTCTTTTGTCGGTTTATGTGGTAGACTGAAAAAATGTTACTTTGACAAACTTACTCATTTTTTTACACCTTAATCTGTTATTCAATTTATTGGCAGTACTAGTAAATATACCTGAAACTAAGTAATAAAATTAGGTGTAACAAAATAAATGGAATTCTCGTCTGGAATTTATGAGACAAGGTGTATTAATCATTACGTATGATATGATCAGACTATTTTCCTCGTTTATGTGTTAATTTTTCACGAAGTTCCGGTTGTGGAACCCCCGGCCTTCCTCGGGTGTTGCTGGTGCTGAAATGTAGAATATTTACTCAGACGGCACTCTTGGTTGGACTGGACTCGTCATATCCATTTTTGTATATCCTGGTTGTATTGTCAGGGTATAACCTGGGTCCCATCTTTGTATGGGGTAATCCGTTTTTCGCTTTTTTGACAAAGAGTCTCTTATGAAGTGAGGCTCCCAGATGCTATTGATGTCAATGCTCAGTCGACTAATTAGTTCGACTGAGGAAAGTATTCGTTTTTTCATTCAGTCATCATATTCACCAATTGTTCTTCGTTTAAACGATTTGTACTTCGTCTCCTAGGAACCTGAGCCAACCATGCTCTCCCCCAAATATGTTCCGTTATGCCAGATTGGCACGTTTAGCCGCGTGTTATGCCTTCCCTGTATTTCTTATTTTCATAGGCCGGCATGTTCCACCTTTATAATGTGTACCACAGCAACACAACATGGAATATACGCAGCTATTTGTTATGTTTTTTTTTTTCAGGAGTTAGTTTAAGTTTGGAGAGTTTTGAAGGTAGGATAGTCCCACCTGAGATTACTGTCTGGATGCTTTACTGGTGGCACAATGTTTTATTTTCCTCAGAAACACCTTTAATGTATGGGAGAACGACGGTGTAAGAGTCAAGCATTGCGAGTAATTCTTTAAGAGTTCGTCCAAGTAACATTTCTTTCGATGCCGGAGGAAGAATCTGGTCGTTCAATTCACTAAAAAGTGTTATATAGACCAACTTGAAAAAATTACTCCAATTAGTTACACGTTAATTTATTAGTTTATTTTAAAGTAATATTTATCATATTTAATCAGAAATATGCTCCGAGACGGACTAATAAATTCAGGTTAACAAATTAGAGTAATATTTTTTAAGTTGGTCCAACAAAACACTTTTTTCGGCGTATTTCAAGACAGAAAAGATTCATCTTTATTCTATTTGTAGAGAATTAATGCAGATAAATATTACGGGGCGGGGGTGTTAGTCCATTGCACTAACTTTTTTTTCAGATTGGTAACCTTTCAGGTCTAAATGGTTTAAACAGACGTGCATTTAGCAATTGCTGGTGGGAGAAGTACGTTCATGCCATTCCTTAAGGGCATTAGTACAATTGGATAGCAAACAGCCATGGACAAAATCGATTTGAATTCACCAAATCTGTTTTTTTTGCATTGGTAACCATTTGGCCTCACCAAACCTTCCCTATATATGTTTATTTCACATAAATGTCGATGAATCCATGGACGTGGACCTGCTTCTCTGTCTCATACACAAAATGTCTCGTCACTGGAATGCCTCGAGGTTTAAAGGGAAAATTTTAGATGGGAGGAAAACTCGTTAAAATGTATATTGATTTGCTGTGCTTGATAATAATAATAATAATAATAATAATAATAATGATAATAATAATAATAATAATAACAACAACAACAACAACAACAATAATAATAATAATAATAATAACAACAACAACAACAACAACAACAACAACAATAATAATAATAATAATAATAACAACAACAACAACAACAACAACAACAACAATAATAATAATAATAATAATAATAATAATAATAATAATGATAATAATAATCCTCTTAGCATCTGTAGATCTTACCCAGGATTCGCCAGACCTATCTATCTTGGGAGTCGCAGAGCCAATACTTGCTGAACTTATCAAATCCATCACTCCATCTTATTTTCTGCCGACCCCAAGACCTCATATGACTTTTGGGGATCCATATTGTTAGTTAGGATGTTTAGTAGCTGTCTGCCATTCTTGCAGCACGACCAGCCCATTGCCATTTGAGTTTTATAATGGATTCTGTGATATATCTGACACCTGCTTTTTCTTTCTCATACATACTGTACCAACTTGTGGCCTCTCCATGTGATGTTGAGCATGATCCTTTCTCATGCACGCCGCATGGTTCTTAGCTTGAGGGTCACTCTTTCGGTTAGGTTCTATGTTTCAGCATAATAAGTGACTATCGGGCGAATGCATTGGTTATAAACCTTTTTTTTAAAATGGAAAATGGTAAGTACGGGTTTTATATATATATATATATATATATATATATATATATATATATATATATATATATATATATATATAAAACCCGTACTTACCATTTTCCATTTTTTTACAACCAGTCTTTGTTTACATTGCGACTATTCAGACCGTCAGTCTACGGCAGTTAACAAACATGTCGGATTTTATTATTTTTTTTCGATCAACGCTATTTACTCACTGTCGTAGACTGACAGTCTGAGTGAAAATTTGAACTAGTCGTGAAAAGATTGTAATGGTTGGCAGTGCTTCATCAAATAGAAATCGAAATTAATATAAACCAGTATTTGCTTATCACTTAGGTGTCCAGCAATTGCATCCTATCTGTTTGGAATCGCGAAGTGGCTTGGTAAATAATATACGTCAGTTTTGTGTTTCTGAGAGGATAGGAGTTGCACAAGGGGGCACGCACACTCCTAAGTGAATGCTGCCAAACTCCAAGACTAGGGTTGACTTTATTTTTCTACCATGATCAGGATATGAACCACAAAAACAATCTTCACCTAATGTAAAAATCACATTCCACTTCCTTGAATCAGAACTCACAACCAACTGATTGCCAGAGGTCTGTCTAACAGACTGAGCAAAATCGACCAGTCTTAAACGTTAACAAAAATGTATCACCGCTGATAAGCATGGGTTCGTTCCATTCTAATAAAAAAATATATATATTTATGTAAAAATATGCAAATGATATATCTAAAAAAAATTTTTCATATATACAAAAAAAAGGTTGCAGTAATTATCTCCAGTCGGAATAGAAATATGAGTGGAGTTTTCCCCTGCAGCAACCTGTTTCATTACAAGCAGTAGATAGGCAGGATACGTGAACCCCAAACTGAATTTATCAGATTATTATCGGATGAAAAGATTTTCTTGCTGTCAACCGTGCAATTACTTCCTCTTTGAAAAGCAGGCAAATATTTCTTATGCGGGGGTCACATGCAGTTAACGAACTTTTGACTCATACATAAACAGCTTCCCGTATCAATATTTTTCAATTTAGATTTCTCCGTGGTTTTCCGTTACAGGTGAGTAAGTCAAGACGTTGCTTCAGCGAACAAGAGACAGGTGAACTGGAGGAAATAGATAGATGGATATATATATATATATATATATATATATATATATATATATATATATATATATATATATATATATATATAGATAGATAGATAGATAGATAGATAGATAGATAGATGTGGACAGCACGAGATATAGCGTTATTAAGTGATTTGAATATTGCGTGGAAATCATAGGGGTTTATAAGAATGTATTATGTAGATGGGAAGAGACTGGGATAGGTAAACAAACACTGAACGTGGTAGACACTGAGAAAAATTGATGAGATCGGAATGAATGGCCGAGAAAATAGACTGGTGGAATAGTTGAAGATTGAAATAGCTAAACAGAAATAGCTCGATATATATATATATATATATATATATATATATATATATATATATATATAAATAGAGAGAGAGAGAAAGAGATAAAGAGAGAGAGGGGTGGTGAGAGCGAGAGAGATATGACTGTCGACTTGATAAACCGATGGAATTACACCATCTGATCAGTCAGAGAAATTAACACTCAGGTAGGGATGGGCCCAAAAGAGAGAGAAACATTGAGATAGATAAGGTAAGATCGACTTCGGCAGGAGAACAAATTGTGATAGATAGATAGATAGATAGATAGATAGATAGATAGATAGATAGATAGATAGATGGAAAATATTTGTGTAAGGGGGAATCACTAATTTGGTCAAAAGAAATAATTTCGTTGTGAAATGCTGTAGGATATTCCTGTTGACCTCACTTCCGATGCAAGGATGTGATGTTGCTGAATTTCTTTTGAGACCCACAAGCGAATCGTCGGATTGCGTGTGGATGCATTGTCACGTGGATGCCAAAAGAACAGAGTTGATCGGAAGTGAACTTTGACCCGCGGCCATTTGAATCCGTCAGTTATCTGGAGAACAAACAAGAACGTATCTTTCGTTTTTGCTCTTTTCCTTCTGATCAGCGAAATTGTTTCCCGTCAGCAAATCTTGTTGGACAGGATTTGCTGACGGGGAAACATTGGGAAATCATAAGGAGGCAGAGAAGAGAAAAAGAAAAAAAAAAGACTTGAACAATGTGCAGAGATATTTCAGTGGGAAGGATGATTGAGAAAGAGAACGGGAAAAATGGGAGGAAAATAAATCGAGGAGCCTTAAAGAAGGAAATGACCAGAGGAGAACCATGTAACGGGCAAAAGAAAAATCTTGCTCAAGATCACATGGAGAGATCACAAGACAGGGCAGTATATTAGAGAAAATAAGAAGTGTCTGAAATATTATAGAAAGCATTAAAAGACTCAAATGGCAATGGGCTAGCCATGCTGCAAACGTAAGTCGTCACGGTACTGGACATCACGACTTACAACCTGGATCCCATGAGGTCATATTCGAAATTGTCGTCGACAAACTAGTTCCATTAATGCACCTTGTACGCGTTGTACATATACACCCAGTCAGCCAGCCGGACAAGCTTAAAAACCGCCAAAACCTATGTTGACAGCCTCGGTAACAGATTTGGTTGTGAGTTTCCACTAGAAAGGAAAGGATATGAATAATGATGGAAGGCTTCAGTCTAATTCTCTTCAGATGAAGGAATATCATTATGTGAACTTTTGTGCAGAGTTTTTTTTCTCATTTTGGTTCAATCTTAGAATTTTGGGTGGCCCACGCTGTCTCGATGGTCAAAAATATACCCATTCATCTACTGAAGGCAGCTGTAGGGTACAATGACCGAAACGCTGTGTCTAAAAAATGAACCAAGATGAAGTCAAAAGTCTGCACTGAACCTTACAAAATGATGAGAGGCTTCTCTACTGATTTTTATTTACTAAGGTTAGTTTAGTCATGCGCAAATGTGCAAGCGTGATTCACCCAACGAAGATTGAACAAACTGGTCCACGAGATTTGAAAAGAAAAAAGAATATCTTCTTTCTCTCTCTCTCTCTCTCTCTCTCTATATATATATATATATATGTGTGTGTGTGTGTGTGTGTGTGTGTGTGTGTGTGTGTGCGTGTGTGTATCAGCCTGCTGTTGTTATTGAGTGCCAAGTAGCGTGGGGAAAGTCATAGAAATTCAACAGAGGTCAAAAGGAGCGTGGAAGAAATAAAGATATAAGAAGTGACAACTTGGATAAATAGCAACCAAACTTTACGACTAGGAAAATCAGTTTTAGGAATTGTCTTTCAACGTCGTGCATACTATGGGTACAAATATAAAATGTTTTCTTCAACTCTATTTAAGATAATAATCATTATCCTCATGATTGCTGTTTTTTTTTAATTAATACTGATATCATAAAAATAATTACTAAACATTTGCTTTACACCCAAAAATGTTGATATTTACTCAGCCCATGTTAGTCCGGCGCAAATCTACAAGTGTGGATCACCCAACGAGGATTGAAATCACTGCCGTAGTAATGATCAGCGAGACTTCCTTAATAACCCCTATTCCATGGCGGGGCGTACGTAATATGGTTTTATGATGGTTGTTGGTTGAAGCAGTTGCGTGTATTCTATCGTTGCTTGTGTTCGGTAAACCAGGTGAAAGCCAAAATTTTGAAAGTTGATTTTCACAGCAAGCCAACAGACTTTCCCCAGTTGGATATTTGTCGCAGCAAAATTTGATTCTTGTTGGTTGTGGTCAGGATTCAGGTAAACTTCGTGAATATCTTCCATGATATTCAGAGAACAACAAACAATTATTTTTATTTTGATAATTTCAGTTGTAAAGGTTTTTTTCGGCTTAAAATGATTCAGACCACCTATTTGACAGGTCTCACAGTATCAAAGAAGAGGCATTCAACCTTGTGAATTTGATCTGATAACTATAAAATCAATTGTGTTTTGACATTTTCCTAAACACCCTCTACCGAAGAGATCCCATAGAATGAAGTTGTCGTCGAAATTAGGAAAATTAAATTTGAAACCAGAGTTTTGAGAATGTCAGCATTGCTATAACGATCTGATTAACATTATATTCATTGGTGTAGGTAATTCACTGAGAAAAAATGTAACGAATGGCACAGAACGCTGAAGTTTGATCATCAGTATCGACTCAAGGAACATTGTTGCAATAAGAAATACTGTGTTTCTGAGGTTCTGATATCAATCATTTATATCAATTGATCCATTTTTGGACTGGTATCATGATCATTATAGAGATATGGGTGGCGTAAAAGTTAACAGCATTCAGAATGGAATTGGCTGGTTCAGTCACTTCTCACAAATGCCCTTGTGAAAGGCATGACTCCCTGTTTTATATCCCCAGCTATGAATGGGTAGCAGGGAAGATTATGCTCTCAAGCCATGGTTGGCAACATGCATCTGTGGTACATCTTTTTTTTCTCAAACCAACGGTTTGTGGATCTGGAAGAGTCGTCCTGATTATGAGTTGCTGCTTGGGCATCATAGGTAAGCACAAGAGAGTCAAACAACGTGTGCAACTGACCCTTCACTATGATCCCATGGCCATCTTCAATTCAGTGAAGGTGCAAGAGTCTTGTACCTGCTCCAGGGAGGTTCGATCAGTAATATATGAAAACAACACAATTTTTGTTTGAGTAATATGTTAAGATTAAACTTTGCGAGCCCAGGCAATGCTGTTCGGAAACTGGGAGCCAACCAGTGCTTCAAAAACAAAAGACGAACAGAAAGATTGTCTGTATCATTGTATGTAATCTGTTTGGACAACATTTCTCACAACGTTTCGGCTGTGAAGCCCAGACACCTCCTTGGGTAAACAAAATGATCCGGAGCTTTCAGAATGTCCAGAACACATTCAACAACTGATTATCTTAATCTTTCTTACTTTTGAAAGAATATTTCGACCGACACACTCTTTGGCTTGCTTTAGTTGAATGTTTAGTGAGTTTTCTTTTTTCTCCCTATCTTTATACATTTCTATTCTTATCAGGAAACTGGCGTTTCTGATATGAGAGGACTTAATTGTCTCCTAGACTCTGCTTCCCGTGTGAAACATATACTTAACAATTGACACTGCTGAAACACACCCTGAAAGATGGACACCTCTTCCTTGTGAGACATACACTGAAAGATAGACACCGCTTCCCAAGTGGAACACACACCAAAAGATGGACCCTGCTTATTTTGGAAACATACACTGAAAGATGGACACTACTTCGTTGTGAAGCACACATTGAGAGATGGACACCTCTTCCTTGTGAAATTAACACTTGAAGATGGACACTGCTTCCCATGCAAAACATAATCTAATGGACACTACCTCCTATATGAAACACATGACCAACGTCCATCGGCAGTATACCGTGCTGGGGGTGATCAATTTAGAAAAAATGGAGAAGGATGTGAAGGATGATAAAATTTGTTTCTATCGCTTTTTGTTTGAGCAGTAATCACTAAAAAGTCTTCATTTTTCGGGATAACAAGTGTTCACAAACAAAGGGATTAATTGAACTGGAACTTACATCAAGAATAGAAACCCAACAGTAAAAACTCACCGGGGGTCGGAAAATTTTTTTTTTCTTGATGAAATGAGCAAAGGTTGAAAATTTTAGTCCTCCAAGTTCATTAGCGAGGCCTCCACGCGTGATACGTACATACATAGCCAGCCAGACCAACTTGAAAGCCGAGGAAAACTATTTTTATAGCTTTGGTGACAGTCCCGGTTGACGGTTCCTAATACTCGACTGACAAATGTCTGGAATAAAACACTTTTAATGTCAAGTCTAGGCAATATCTCTTATCCTGAAGATTCAAATCAGCATAAAAAAAGTTAACGACGTCATGGACGTATGAACCAATGCCAATAATCATAGCACAAGTGTTAAATTGAAAAATGATCGAATTCATGAGGAACTTAGTCGAACTAAGAAGGAAGAAGAGAATAGAGGGGGAGGAGTCAAATAAAAGTGTTTGCACTTGAGAAAGTATCATCATCTGGTCAGTCAGATAAAATAAAACGTGCTTAAAAATATTTCCTATCAGAACATCGGGCAAAAAAAAGAAGACAGACAGAGAGAAAGACAGAAAGAGAGAGAGAGAGAGAGAGAGAGAGAGAGAGAGACAGAGACAGAGAAAGTCGGACGCTCAGAAATATATATATATATATATATATATATATATATATATAAACTAATCAGACAACATTTTATTACATCAATTGTCATCTTTCCTTGTGAAGGGTCCAGCCCATCTCTATTTCGAAGGAAGAAACAAGATGAAAGATGAAAGGATGAGATAAAAGATTTTGCCAGTAAGACAGGGCATGGCTAGCACAATCGCAGTCACCATGGCAGAAAATAGGAAAAACCTTTGTCCAGCAGTGGATATATATATATATATATATATATATATATATATATATATATATATATATATATATATATATATATATATTCATATATATATACACACACATATATATATATATATATAAATATATAAATATATATATTTGAGTGTGCGCATATATATATATATATATATATATGTATATATATATATATATATATGTATATATATATATATGTATCTATGTATATATATATATAGAGAGAGAGAGAGATAGAGATGTGTATATTTGCATTAGTTTGTACACACACACACACACACACACACACACACACACACACACACACACATATATATATATATATATATATATATATATATATATATATATATATATATATATATATATATATGTGTATATCCCCGGAACGGTTACATGATAAACAACTGATGATCCCATGTGATAATCCCATAATTTATCCATTACATCATAATAACAAAGTTTTATGCCACAGACACAGAGCAGAAAAGTCGTTCGATTATCGAAGAATATCGTAATTTTGGCCTGAAATATGCTTTAAAAACATACTAGCTGAAAGGTGAGGAATAGAAAGGAGGGCATACAAAGAGAGAAGCAGAAATATATAAAATGAAAAGAGAGATTTACTGAGGGGTGAGACATAGGGTGAGATATCATTACTAGGTTGAAGTCCATGTATCTAGCTAATAAGTAAAAATTAACCTATTTAGATAGATAGATAGATGGGAAGATAGATAGATAGACAGACGGATAGATTGCTAAAAAAACTGTAGATAGATAGATAGATAGATAGATAGATAGATATGCATTATGATTGATTATGTATTCTTAATGATTAGAAATGAAGCCCCAAAGCCAATGAGAAACATTCACTTCTGTTGATAATCCTTTCGGTGGGGAACTTTTTCTTCAAAGAATTTTACTGTTTTCGCTCATGTATACGAATAGGGATCTTCAGATTCGAGCCTTTTCCGAATATTATCGCTGACTAGGCTAATAGGTCAAAGTTTGCCATAGGAAAGGAAAACTTTCAATCATTATCGGGAAGAACATTTTCTAGTAAGTCTTCTAAAGTCTGCATCAATAATTTTTTCTCATGATCAATATTCACTAAATAAATATTCTATTAACACAGACAATATTGTTACATTGCTCTCAACTACACTCACACACACACACACACACACACACAAACACACACATACATACATATATATATATATATATATATATATATATATATATATATATATAGCATCTATTCCTCCACTTATGTTTGTGCATCGGAACTACTTTTGCCGTTTGTGCTTTAAAACATCTTTGGGTAATCATTTTCGGAAAAGAATCATTTTTATTATGATAGACATATTTTACTTTATATATATAGTATGAACTTTAGACAGTTCCTTTAGTCTTCTAACCCAGGGACAAAAAAAAACTTATTCACAAACAAGAAAAATGTTTTTGGGTAACCAGAGTAAGTAAACCCTTTTTTGAAGTTAGATCTTGAGCGGTGTAAAACAACATCTGTGTACAAAATGATAATACCATATGTTAAATAATAAACGACTTGTATTATGACACAACCTTGAAAATAATGGAATAAAGTTATACATTAGAATCGATATTTAAGGGGAGATTCTGTTTGTTCAACAGTAATGGGGAGCCATGTTAATATAACTGTTTTGTTTTTAAATCCCCGAAACTGTTATATGATAAACAACTGATTATCCCCCGATAAAGATTAACATATTGTACCATAATATATAATTCAGTGTGAATCATGAAACACACTGAAAAAATTACATAAATTGCATTTGCAGATATTGGGAAATAACTGACTGAAATGACAAATTTAGAAAAAAAATCTTTTTCCAGATATGTTTATCGCGTAAAGCTGCAAAGCATTCTAGAATATATATATATATATATATATATATATATATATATATATATATATAGTCAGAATTGTAAAGATTGGTCATGGCGAGACACGGTGAAACTGATTTGGGGGATATTTGAACTTCCTGTCTCTCAATTTCTGAAATAGATCTTATAAATCAGAGCAAAATACAAGCACTACCCATCTTGTGATCAACTCGGAACGAAATCATCAGGAAAAAATGATTGGAATCGTACGTTTTCCTCTTTGCTATATTTAGTTCTAGCGAAAATTGAATTCATAACAGGTTTTTTTGTCTATCATTTCTGTGGTTTTCTTTAAGATTTATCCTTGCATTTATCTTCGTGCTGGTCATGCCGTTGGCTGACGCGTATTTTTTTTTTTTATATCTAGTTACTATAATTGTGTGTCAATTTTTCTCTGAATGTTATCGGCTTTCCTTGTTTTTTGCTGTCTATTGTAGTAGTTCTATCGCCATTTTCCGGGCCTAATTTAACGTTTTATCCGTCATCATATTTATTTGAATCTCTTTCTTTTTCTTTTTTTTGTATTTATCCCACTCCCTCTGAGTCTATGTTCCTCAATTTCGGCACACGTACGCGTCTCCATCCGCACATACAAGTGCCCCAAAACAAAGACGTCTGGGAATGTTGAGACAATCTTCCGTTTGCAATTCACGACACAAGATGAACACAATGAAGTCAGCTGCGTAAAAAATAATGACGATTGAGAGAAAACTGTCAAAGAATCCGACTGTTATGAACAAGAAAACACTAGCCGCAGTAACAGAGAAGAATATGGTGGAAATGAGCGAGTATGGAAGAATTTTGTGTACAGAGAGAATCATTTTGAGCCAAATAATTTTGAAATTGATACGTGTGTATATAGGGTATGTTAGAAAGGAGAACAGAAAGACATGAAAAGCAAAGAAATGCAATAAAGAATAGATGATAATGAAAAACTATTTTGAAGGAGCCAGTATGAATTGGCAAAACGTCAAAATAAACCAAAGAAATCTCATGGTCTTCTAAATTGTCGTTTCTCTCTAATACTGCCAGATGATTTATAATCCATCTCGATACTCTTACCATATATATGTTTGTATTGAAGATGTGAAGTGATCTGACAGAATGTTGATTAATGTGAAAATTGGAAGATGAAGAGAGAACCTCCGGAGAAAGTATGTGTTATATCTCAATTTTTTTAAATTATTCCATCGGCATGTTTCAATGCATTTCGACGAGTGTCCGCCATCTTTTTCAATGAAAGAATGTGCAGCAGTTGTTTACATGTTTGAGGTTGAGGGAAGATATGGGGATATTTCTGTGTTATTTGGGTGTTTAGTAGGAGCGAGATGGGTGTTTAAATCCGACTGGATGACCGTAAATCTGGTTCCATATGAGAAGAGAACTTTCTTTGGGGCGCTGCGAATTTTCTCTCTGAAAAAAAAAAAGGCTGGCACCCGTCAAATAACATCGAAATATGCCCACAAAAAATAATAAAAAACATGAGACTGAACACCTACATTCTCTTAGTTTTTTCTCATCACCTTTCAATCGTCACTCTCATCACCATATATATATATATATATATATATATATATATATATATATATATATATAATTGATAATATGTGTCATCCAGAAAGCTGTTTTATTGTATCTCAACTCTTCAGTGTGGCTATAGACTATTCAGTATCCCTTATGTGTATGTGTGTATGTGCATGTGTACGTATATATGTATTCATGTCGCTGTAAATCGATGAAAAGCTGAGTTACGTTTTTATGGAATTCATAACACGTCCAAGGAAGATTTGAGATGGGATTAGAAGTAAATTCAAGAGTTTGAAACTATTTTCGAACTTTCCCAAATTTGAGATGGTTAGTGCGACGTCCCTGAAATACAGGTTCCTTAGGTCCAGTTCAGATCTCATCAAGAGCTACTTCTTCATTTTCTATTTTGTGGTGTTCATTTTCTGTAGTGGTCGAAGAGTGTGTCGACCAGGAGCGCTGTGATAAAAATATCAATGAAAGCAATCATGAAAAATTGGGAAATAACGCTAAAACTTCGAGAAAAAAAAAAGCTGGGATCGGTAGAAAAGCTCACACAGATACAACTAGAATAAGACTCTTTGTTTCTCATCTTGGCTGAAACTTGTCAACTTCTTCTTTAGAGCCGCGGAAAAAACACTTTTTTTATCAAACAAATCGAAACAAATTCAGAAAGCTCCTCACAAGACGATGTAAGTTTATTCATTATTTTTTTCAACTTTTTATTTAATTCCTTTTTTTAGAAATCAATGAAGAACATCAAATGTTAAACTCTGCACTAAAACAACAAATTGACAAGCTGTGCGCATGCGCAATCTTTAGTAGCTCAATAAATATCGACGATTGATTATGTTTGCCTCTGTTCATTTCAGTGACATTCACTTGTGCACCGACTCGGATTTTAGCTTCTATACAAATGCAAACAGCCTTCTCTATAATTTGCAAACCATTCCAACTTCTATTTGCAGTGAATTGCAAACAATTTCGATGTCCCTGCAAATGGAATCGTTTTGGGGAGAAAACCCGAATCAAAATTCTGAAAAATACTTATTTGTCTTCCTTATTGGATTTTCTGTAACAACTGCATAAATTTATCTACTGTAGTTTTCGGCGTCGAACACGCACCGAATTGAGAGATGCGACCTCTATCCCATCTTAAACATAAGAAAAGGAGAAAATAAATATCAAAACGGGTCTGGTCAATCATCAATAGAAACCATCAAGTGACCAATGTCTTTTGGCAGCATTGTTTGTTCAGGGTGATCAACTGAAAAATTGGAAAGGGGGGGGGCAGTGAATATTGAACGAGTTACTTCTTTCACTTTTCGTTGGATCACAAAAAAATCCGAATTTTCAAAAGACGAGCGTGAACGCAGCTCGGCACTAACTAGAGATCAATTAAGCATTATTATTACAATGAAGACCCCCCAAAAAAACTCTATTTAAGGGTGAATTTTGGAAAAAAAACCAACTTCGTTACAAGATATAAGAAGAAGAAAATGTTCAAACTCAGTGCCTTCTACGCGTGATAAGCACATGACGATTGCTTCATCTCGTCAGATGATAGCCGTCCCCTCACTTTACCTACTTATCTTGGTTCATTCCTCTACGCCCATGGGCTCTACGATGGCTCGTAAGGACAACTGCTGATCTGCAAGGTCAACTCACAGACTTGATTGAATCTGTTTATGAAATGGCAGACTTGTGCACTTTCGTACTTCTCTTCAGTCCACGGCTCATCTTAAATACATTGCCACATTCTAAACAAATTGTAGTGTCGGGAAAAGAAGGTAAAATATTGTTATATGTAGTCTGTTTCTGCTGATTTCTACGTGAATTGGTGTGATTTACATAGCCAGCCTTTGAAAGAAGAGTACGGCCAGACAATTCCATTTTTTTGCGTTCTCCTGCAGATCCAAAGGAACTCTTTTGAGCAAAACCCTTTTCAGTTCAGCGAACCTAATTTGCTTTTTCTTAAAAATGCTGCACTTTTCCCCAACAGGGCGCCTCCGTTCACTTCGATCCAATACCAGCTCTTCTCAGTTTTCAACGCTCGTTCCCAGGCCAGTTAGACCAATTTGAAAACTGAATGAAAATTTTAGTTCAACGAAGCGTCCGTGTAAAGTTTTAACGCAATTAATGCCAGATCCCATGACCCTGAGTAGAAGATAGTATTTGTTAAAAAAAACCATCTTTTAAAATAATACCTTTCTATCAAGTTTCAAGTAAATCTGACTCAAAGCAGCTGATAAGATCGATTCTCAAAAAATCTAGTTCAAGCGCCATTATCACCAGATCATTTGACCCTGAGTGTAAGATCCATTTTGGTAAGAAAGGGACATCTTTCTATTAACTTTCAAGCAAATTTGACCTAAAACAGCTGAGAAACAGTACAGGGTGGATCTATCGACCAGCTGTCAGGGCCTCTGGTAAAGAGGCAAGGACGCCTCTAAAAAGTATTGTCTTCGACAGCGATATTCCCGTTAAAGAGTTCTCGAAGTTTAGCAGTCTTTAGAGGAGAGTTAACAAAGGCTTATCCTATGAAAATAGCAAAGAATTGCGTCAAGGCGAACCCTCCAATTTATCTTGAAACCTTGGGTCTCTTTTTACTTTCATCATTTGGAATCCTGAAATTTTGGAACTTTTTATTGAACCTCACTTTCAAACTTTCTTTTCATTTGATTACACGACGAGTTGAAAATGATGAAGAATAAAGTAGCATTTAAACAGCTTTGTTCATGCAGATTTTACATGCATGTGTGTCTAGATATCACCGTTACAATCAAATCTTTTCAAGTTGAAGCAATAAACGTGAAATCAAAATAAAGAGCAATCTCCAACGAGACTCAAACTCGAATCCTACCAAGGACGTCGCTGCAACTATTTCGGCTACTGGATTATTCTTCAACATCCTCCTAGTTTTTCTCCGTCACAATGTTTGTTGCAGTATATATAGAATTCTCGAGTTGACTTTGCTATTTTGAGATGAAATATTTTACTATAAATATTTAACTGGTTTCTCATGAAATCCCATTGGGAGTTACACCATATTTTCAATGATGAATTTTAATAATAACAGGTCTAGTCTGTCTCTTGATTGAAATCGTCTGGGTGCGGGTGGGGGTGAATAATCAAAATAAGAGGGGTGATCAGTGGAAAAGTCGTAAATTTCAAAAAACAAACGTGAATACCGTTAGACACGAACTGAGAAATCAATTTAGCATAAACCTACATTGCAAAGTAGACACAGTCTAGTACCAGGAAGGGGAGACAGAAAAATTCGTAACATAATGTAGAGTAGATGTTTAAAAATGCAGTCTTTTAGCTCCATTGGTGCAACCTGTAAGTGTAACACAATCATAGCCAGCCAGTTGGACCAATTTGAAAACTGAAGAAACCTTGATAGTGTTGGTATCAGTTTTAGTAGACAATTTCTAATATCGATTTCTCTCATTTAGTTACACATGGGGGTGGATACACATTTGATTGATTCAGAGCAATAGTTAGCGAGTGAGTAGTACGAATTATTGTATTTGATTTCTATTCAAGTTAAGTGTCTCTCATATGAGTCAAGCCAAAGAGGAATTTTATTTAGTCGTGTTCATCTATTCGTAGCTGACCTTTCCAGGATCCATCAAACATTAATATCAAAATATTTTTAATCTGAATTTAAAGTAAAATCTTTGATATTCAAAGAAAGTTAAACTTACATAGAATTGATCGATTAAAAAAAATGATTTATTTACAACTCCATTCATGCTTTGTGCGAATAGAATTATCCATTTTTAAAAGCATTATCATGAAAAGAAACTTGGTATATTTAGTGTCTAATCCATCAATGACGTATTCAATGCTGAATGAAAATTGCGAAACTCGGTTGACATGAGAATAAAGCATCGAATTAGCTTTTGTTCCTTTGTTGATGATTCACAAAAGCGGATCAGTCATCGCCCCCAATGCCTCAGCTCCATCTACAACATTTGTTTTCAAAGAATCCATTTGCCCTTTCATATTCTCCGCCTTTCCAAGTTCCTTCTGGGAGTCATTTCCAACTCCTTTCGTAATGTCATCATTCAAATACATAATCTTCCAAGTCCTTCCTTTTCGCCACTTTCTAAGTCCCCTCTGAACGTCGCGCTCCATTTTCTTTCGAAATATCGTTCTTTTCAAAACTTTGCCTTCCGAGTCCTCCCTTTACATTGCATTTTCAGTCCTTTATGTTCGTCAATATCCAAGTCCACACTGAATGTTGTTCTCCGATTCCTTTCGACTCCTTAAAAAATATCACTTTTCGAATCCTTCCTCTACGTTACTCCTTAAGTCCTTTTCCTAAGTCAGTTTTCAAGTCCATTCAGAACGTTGCTCTCTGAATGCTTTCGAAATATCATAATTTCAAAACATCACATTCCAAGTCATTCTTTTACGTTACTTTTCAAGCCCTTTCCATTCGTCTCTTTCTAATTCCATTCGGAAAGCTTCATTCAGGTTGTTTTCGAAACACCATCATTCCACAATATCACCTTCCACTTTACAAATCTTTCATGAAGGATACTCCACAAGTCCTCTCTGAACGTTAGGCCCTTCCTGTTGATTGCTTTCCAAGTCTACTGTGAGGTCGCCTTCAAAGTCCTCTACAAACGTCATTTTTTAATTTTTCTCTCTTTATTGGATCCCAGTAGCCCCACAAAAGGCCAATCAACAAGATAAGAGGGCTACAGATTCTTCTCTCTTTGTTAGTCAGAATGGGTCTTCGGACGCTCTGGGTCACAATATTCGGGTTACAGCCACAGACATTTGTATGAGTACACCACTAGGCACCAACTGAAAACTTCTTTTTTTTAATTTTTTTTTTTTTAAAAGGTGTTTTTGCGGGTCTCTGTGTTTAATATTTGACCAACAATGTCCAAATATTGCGCAGGTTATTTCTAGATAATTTAGATTGAAGATGTATTTTTTCAAGATAGTTTTATATACATCTTTTGACGATATTTGTTTTTGGTCTTTTAGATAATTTTTCGAATAATCACTTCTGTTATACGTGTGATCTACGGTGATTCATTTAGACTAGGTACGGATATTTACAAAACCTTTGAATTTCTCGGTCAATATCACCTTTCAAGTCTTCTGTCTATGTTGCCTTGAAAGTCCCCTCTGAACACTATCCTCGATACCCGGCGCCATAGCCACTGAGCTATTATTCTTGGTACCTGCTTCCATTTCAACGCCAGCCTCAACTCGATCCTCAGGGTAGTTGGGGAAATGATTTCGGCCTCTCTCTTTTGATTGATGAGGATTCTCGTGCCCCTGTATCCCTCTCTCTTTCTTTCTCTCTCTCTCTCTCTCTCTCTCGTCCTTCCTCTCTCTTTCTCTCCCAACAGAATCGATTCTCTTAGATCGTCGGTAAACAAACATCCCTGTTGGAATAGTTGATCGAAATGTAATACATCATCAGGGGGAAAAGGGGGCGTTGCGAGGTGGGGGCAAAGATTAAACAATGCCATGAAGAAGCAAATAAACAAACCAATCTCAATTACATTTTTGCATTTCGCAAAAAGCGCGCTCGGCTATTTTCCAAGAGAAATAATAAAAAAAAAATATCGGCGCCTAGAAAGATAATCCGTTTTTGGCACCACTCGAGATATATCTCTCTCTATATATATGTATGTGTATATGCGTATGTTTATACATATATATATATATATATATATATAGATAGATAGATAGATAGATAGATAGATATTGATATAAATATGGATATATGTAGATACATAGATATAGATATAAAT
>OY735198.1:77652940-77655440 GCA_963457665.1 Thysanoteuthis rhombus
GTATATATATCAAATACATATATTATATGTATATTATATATTATTTATAAATGTATTATATTATATATTATTTATAGATACATGAGTATATGTAAATGTATTATATTATATATATATATATATATATATATATATATATATATATATATACATGTATATTTATATATATATATATATATATATATATATATATATATATATATATATATATATATATATATATATATAAAGTTCGAACATGTATCCGTCATGTATGAATATTTAGAGCTCCTATAGAATTTAGCAGTCGTAAAATCTTTCTGAGTTCTTTCATTGTAAATTTCTGGTTTGCAAATAAAATCATAGATTGTTTAACTGAAGAACGTTTCTAGGCATTAAACATTCATTTTGATACCTAGTCTTTTGCATAAATCGTTTGTCATGAGAAACTATCAACTTCATTGTCTATAATGATTCCTTTCAACCCTTCTGTCCAGATTCTGTTTAAACTCCTCTTCGCACCAGCCTTCCATAATCGAAAATATTAGAAAACTTCCATCAAAACTGATATCAGAACTGTCATCTTATGTTTCTCCAGTTTGTAAGTGGATCTTGCTGGCTAACTACGAATGTGTCACGCGATCAAAGCCCCACCAATAAAGCTAGAGGGCGGAAAATTTCAAAATCCACTGCTTTTTATGTCTAGAAGAAAAATCTAACTTTGAAATTTTTCTTCCAAAATGGACTTAGGTGGTTCAGTTAAGGATATACGTTTACACCAAAGTATCTTCTGATAATTCGGACATATTTTGTGATAACCGCCAAACAGAAGACAAAAGAAATAATTGATTCATTGCTCAGTTTTTTTTTTCTTAAGTTTTTATTGATCACTCCAACACAGCATGCTGACAAAAGATTTTGGTCAAGAGACGGTTTTTTTTTTTTTGAGTGACTAACCGGACCTGTCGTTAAATCTTTCTTTGGTTCGATGCCGAAAGGGATGTGCAGAAGATGCAGAAGTCCTAAAATATGATTATCCTTTACCAGCATCTTCTTTCATAAGAGCTTTGGCACGGTGTCCGTGTTTCTGTAAGCCTTCCCCTATTTATCACAGATTCAGATTAATCCGTTGCATCATCATCATCATCATCATCATCAACAGCAGCCTCACCATCATGCTCATCAGCCTTTTAGTGTCTGTCGTTAGACGTAAACCTTCCCCAAGATTCACCAGATCTCTCCGTCATGGGCGTCACAAGGCCAGTACTTACTGATTTTCTCCTGCTCGTCATGCCATCTCACATTCTGTCAGCCACAATTTCGCATATGATCTCTGGGGATCCATGTTGTTAGTCGTGATGTCCAGCGGTCGTCATGTTCACCCTATTGCCATTTGAATTTTTCTCATGGTTTTTTATAGTATCTTGGGCTTCTGTACTTCAATAGTGGAAATAAATGCGAAAACAATACCCATTCACAAAAATACCACATAATCTGCTGATCGCAGGAAGCTTCGGCCTGTAAGCAAAAGGCGAGAAGTAATTACTTACTGAAATACAAGCGATGGAGTTATTGATTTAAATGACAACGGATATCCAGAAGATACAAATCTCCAAGCAATTGAGTAAACCTGGCCAGTATCATTAATAGAGTAACAAATGCCTGTAAGTATATATGACTTATTTATACACTACCATAATACTCATAAAGATGACGGGGTTCTTTTTTTTAATCTTATCTATGGGCAGATTGATATTTTTGGATATCTTTATTTCATATCTAATTTCAAGAATTTAATGTTTGGAATTTATTGAGCACTTGAAAAAGTAGGAATTTTTTTGTTTTTGTTTTTCGATCATTTTCTCAAAGGAATTTGAACTGCATCACTTATAAATCGTATTCAATCAGTCACAAATATGATTGGTCATATGGTCTATGATAATAATGTTAGTATCATTGTTAACACATAGCATTTCTCACCTGCGCTGCGTGTGTCAACATCCCGATAAACCCACTTGATGCACCAGGTAAATATATACTACACAGGAGCAAATCCTTATGACAAGAAATCGTGCAGTGCAATCAGGAACCTGAGTTGGACCCTTAGTCGAAAGATTGTAAAAATGCCGATACTTGAGTAATCTGAGGATGAACCTTGGTCGAAAGATTTTTAAAATGGCGATACTTGCGTTACCAGAGAATGAACCTTGGTCGCAAGATTGTAAAATGTCGAAACTTACTTACCTGGGAATGAAGCTTAGTTGAAAGATAGTAGAAATGCCGATGCTTCAGTTACCTGAGAATGTGTGTGCTTCTTTTGCTTAGATCGCATTTTTTGTGAATACATCTTACATTTCAATTCTTGTTTATCTATCTTATGAAAAAAAAATCTGCTGAAGAATACAACGTAGGCAGCTTCCCTTTATATCTCAAAGTGGCTTCCTTCTTTCCATTAGCATTATATTTCTTTATAAGAACCCCGGACCATTTCCTGTTCTTTTCTTTACTTTCTCTTTCTTCA
>OY735198.1:77660440-77740440 GCA_963457665.1 Thysanoteuthis rhombus
ATTTATCGTACATTCTCCAACCGGTTACCTAACGAGTGAAATCAGTTCAAGTCTGGTTTATTCTCCAGACTGGGAAGTATTATGTTTTCCAGTTATGCAGTTAAACTATCCAGAGTTTGTTGTTCAAGCAACTTTATAGAATAAGACCAGAAGTTTATGTAACCTGTGATATCACAAGAAGGATTCGTTGAACTAATGCGTCAAAATTTTCATTCATTCTTGAATTCTGAATAATAAATTTCAAACAGTTACGAAAAAATATCAAACAATGGTTGCATTCCTGTTCGTATCTCAGTGATTAATTTATCATAATTATATATTGATTGATTCGAATTCGGATTTTTTTTAGAAGATGATGAAGAGGAAGATGAGAGGAGGAAAGAAAGAAGGAAAGAGGGAAGAAGAAGTTAGAAAGGAGGCAAACGAAGATGAGAGTGGACAGAAAGATGAGGAAGATGAGAGGAGGATGAGGGAGAAGGAAAGAGGGAAGAGGGAGTTACGGAGGAGGCTAACGAAGATGAATAGAGAGAAGAACAAGATGAAGAGGAGGAAGACGAAGATGAAGATAGGGAGAGGACGAGGAGGAAGGAAAGAGGAAAGAGGAGGAAGGAAAGAGGAAAGAGGAGGAAAACGAAGATGAAGAGAAAGATGAAGAAGAAGAGGATGAGAAAAGGAAGACGTAGAAGGAAAGAGGAGATTGAAAGAGGGAGAAAAGAGACAGACAAAGTTGAGAAGGAAGAAGAGCAAGAAGAAGTAGATGAAGGCAAGAGGGGTGAAGAGAAAGAAAAGAAAGGTGTGGAAGATGAGGAGGAGGCAATCAAAGAGGAAGGAACATTTGAACAGGATAAGGGGGAGGATGAAAAGAGGAGCAACTGGGGCTGATTGTTGCGATTGTGGTGATGTTGATAAAGAAGAGTGTTTATGGCAGGCGCCACGTGTAAAAAACATGGAGGTGAAAGGAGTGATACTTGAAAGGTTCGTTCAGTCTTATAGAAATGGGTTACAGATTTTTAAAAACAAACTTCGGAAGATCATCAAAAGCGCAGTAAGACATAGGTTCATAAGATGTGGTTGGGTTGTTAGTAGGCGTAAGGAGACGATCAACCTAGCGATGTTCTTTGGTTTGATTCGCAAAACAGTAAATATCACGATAATACAAATCGTTTTTATGCGCACCTTTTCTAAAATTAGAAAGATGGGAATGTGCCTATAAAATGGTTAATTTGAGCGGGTCAATGTACGTATGGACTTAACCTAGATCAGCCGTTTCTCGATCGATAGTAAAAGGTCAAGCCAGCCTATATATGTATCGGCAAAATAGTGCCAATTAATTTTTTTGAGTGTTGGGCTGACATATACAAACTGAACTCGTATCTGGTTTTGTATTTCTATTTACCAGTCGATCGAATCGAGTAATGTTATTCAGCATTTTCTATGGAAACGTATATTTATTATCAGACAAAATAATAAAAAGATGAAGAGAGATTATGAGAGAGATTTGTATGTGTGCGTAGTCAGTGCGAGGCATGAAGCAAATGCGTGAAGAAATATGAGTTGCTTTTTTTTTCTAAGTTCGTCAAAGATTTGAAAAGGTGAACGATCAAAATGAACTGAAATGAAGGAAATAAATAAGCACGTCTGCAATCAAAAGCACGCGTGGGTTGGTTAATTCATATGAAACAATTAAGTTAACAATACTGGCAAATGCACGGTCCAACTTCACTCGTACTCCTATTCCGACTGAAGATAATAACTACAACTTTTGTATTGTCAATGAATAATGAATAAGAAATATATAGAAATATATACAGGACTCTGCATCACCAGTGGCCGTTTAGCTCAACGGTAAGAGCAACACTGTGTTGAAGCAGCTACCCTATCGGTCACCAGTTTGATTCCTGCAGCGGCCACATTTTCTTTTATCATTCATTCTGTACACGTTGTCTAGGCAATTCACCCTTGTGATTACGGGAGGCCATTTCAAATAGAGCTTCAATTTAATATAATGCAATTTATATCCATTTATGTCCGATCATATATCCATTACTTTATTATGACATTGTCAGCGTTGAAAGAAACAGATTGAGCTGATACAGACCGTGAAAAAACAAAATGAGAATTTGGGGTTGAAGCAGTCATTAGGGCCTTTGCATTATCGGTGACTGTTTAGCTCAATGGTAAGGACAGGCTATGTTGAAGCAGCTATGCAGGTTCAATTCCTGTAGAGGCTCCATATTTTTCGGTATGAATGTATTTATTAGTTAGAAAGAAATAGGCCCTAAAGTATCTGTATGATAAATTTTGTAAGACTTGTAAATTTAGCCCAATCGGTAAGAGATCAGCGTACCAATCAGTTAATTTGAAGGGAATGTTAAATTCCAAACCTCTAACTTTGGTGAGGATTGTTCTCGTTCTTCTTTTCTCTGGTTACGGATAAAAAAATAAAGTCAAGTTTGACAGCAAATATATCTTCAGAGATTCCTTCAGTTAATATTAGCAATAAGGACGTTGATGAAAAAGAAAAAAAAAAGATATTCAAATTTACTTGTCGAGAAAAATCAATTATCTTCCTGTTTATTGTTTAGATCTCCACAATTTTTCGTTTGTAATGATAGAGAGTTGGCGTTTGGGCATTATCAGTCGACGTATTACTCTTGATGTAAGAATCAATACCCAGCTTTGGGGACGCGCATATTCTGGTAATTCAACAAAAGTAAACTGAGAGACATAAACAGCCGATAACGATAAATTGGTGTATCAGAACAAATTTAATCTAAAATCATGAAAACTTGTTGAAATATTTGAAAACGATCCGAGATAGATAATAAGCATTCTGAGAAAGGAAGATATAAACAAGTTCATGTTCATTATAAAAGGCATGCAGAAATAAAAAAAAAAGGATAGGAAAGAAAAAAATGGAGATGAGAGAATGAATGAGGAAAATCAATGGAGAAAGAATGAAAGAAAAAATGAAGGAAGTTCAGAGGGGTAGCACATATGCACGTAGTTGACTAGATGGATGCATAAACAGAGATGAAGATATAAACGTTTTCAAATATATGAAACAGAATGAGATAGATAGATGTTTCGATAAGCTGAGATAGATATATAGATATATTGATAGAGATCTCAATTGGCTGAGATAGATAAATTGATAGATAGATAGATCTCAACAGGCTGATCTATATATCTATATATCTATGTATATACATATATATATATATATATATATATATATATATATATATATATATAGAGAGAGAGAGAGAGAGAGAGAGAGAGAGAGAGACATAGATAAAGGAGGGAGAGAGATTACAATAGATAGATAGATAGATAGATAGATAGATAAGTAGATATACGTATCAGCAGGCTAATATATACATATATATATATATAGAGAGAGAGAGAGAGAGGGAGAGAGAGAGAGATAGATAGATATCTCAACAGGCTGAGATAGATAGGGAGATAGATAGATAGACAATGCAAACCACGAGTGCCGATAAAAACAATTATGACCAAACTCATAACAAGTGGTAAAATTGAATCAATTCGTATTCAAAAAATGTTCTCTATTTAACAAGTCCCCCACACAGAGACATGTGTCTATTCATCTATAGATAAATCATAGCGAATAGGAATGTCTTTTGTCATTTAACAAATCTATCAGCAAAATCGTAGACAGAGAAACAAAATGAGGCGACTATTTATTTGCTAATGCGTACGTTCATACGATTGCAACTACAGCTCCCTGCTTCACCAACTGAGCTATCACGAGAGAAGTTTGGCGAATCCCGGGGAAGGTCTACGTCCAACGACGGACGTTAAAAGACTCATGATGAAGATGAAGATGAAGATGTTTATACTTGTGCATATTTCCAAAGCTTGGCCTAGTCTGAGAAAACCCTATACTAAATTCGCACCTGGAGAAAAGATATGTTTATGATAGTGTTAGTTGGTCCCTATGAAGATAAATCACGCATATACTTGAATCTTCATGAGATGATTTTCAACCAAATTATGCCTAAAGGTAGAAATGTAAGGTAAATAAAAGTATATAAGCATGTTAATACTAATTTATCCGTACAAAAACCGGAAGCATCATTTCGAGAGTGTTCATATATAATTTGATCCGCTTCCTTTCAGAAGCTTATTTCCTATGATATTTTCCAAGATAGACTAAATATAAGCCGATAGGCATATAAGGGTTAACAAAAATTTTTTTAATTCATTTCAGTAGAAGAATCCATAGTTTCAAATCATGCGTGGGATATTATTTTTTTTTTATTCTAGAAAATCATTACTTTCAAAATTCTATTGTTACGGAAAGAAAAGTAAAAAAAAAATCACTTGGTTTATCATATAAGTAGATTTTGGTGCCGGTACAGGGAGCCCTGTGTTCAATGCATTTCTTTTTTGTTTGTTTCTGTCTTTTTGTACGTGTGTAACAAGTAAATAGGCTTCTGTTAACTGTCTCTGATTGTCGCTTATCGAACTGCTTATCTTGTTGGATGTGAACAAAAACACATTTCGGTTGTTCGACGCCGTATTTCAAAGCAATGCAAACCTCGCACACAACACCTGACTCAAAAATTCATTATAACAAATTGTAAACCCCGTTTTCGTCTACAAAAGTATATGAATTGTAAAACTATACATACGTTACACACACATAAATGTATGTGTGTGTATATGTGTGTGTGAATGTGTGTGTGTGTGTTAGTAATTTGATAATTTGGAAGAACGACTTAATCATAAATTTTTCATATATTTTTTATTTTCAGTAAAGTATTTCGAATCCATTACATTATGATAGTGCATTATATAAACTGACAACTACGCGTACCATGATACGGCCTTAAAAATAATATAACTAGCTAAAAGTTTAGATGGGGAGGTGGTGTTCGATCAGCACTACTGGGGAGTCATATTAATTTAATCATTTCGTTTTAAATTCTCGAAACAGTTAGATGGTGAACAACCGATGATCCCGGCAAAAAAAATTCCCTCCAAGTACTGTGACATCTAGATTTGTGTTAAATATTTAAAAAAAAATCTTTGAAAGTCTTACATTAATTGCATTACCGGATATTTGGAAATGATTGACAGAAATAAAAAAATTAAAATCCTTTCACGTCTTTAGTGTTCAAAGCTTACTATTATATATTTATATATATATATATATATATATATATATATATATATATATATATATATATATATATATAATATATATATATATATATATATATATATATATATATATATATATATATATTATATATATATATATATATATATATATATATATATATATATATATATATATATATATATATATATAATATATATATATATATATATATATATATATATATATATTATATATTTATTCAGTCACCAAAGTATTTCCCTGGCTTTTTATGATCTTATGCTACCTTCCAAATAGTGTATTATATGAAAAAAACAATAAGCATTCGAAGAGCGCATATCTCTGCCAACGACATTGTCAGGGGAGTAAGTTTAGATGAATCCACCACAAAATGTAAAAACCATTGCAAACCCTTCCACAAAATAACATCTAAATTTTTTGAAGAATCTTTTGAGATATTGTGTGGACAAACATGACACTGTGGTGATATTATGTAGTTTTGATATATAACTACAACATAGGAAAGGTAATTGGGCCTTGATTTTCAAAATTCAATTAGTTCTCCTGTAACCTATTGTCCATCCCTACAATTTCATGGAAATTCGTTGAAGAATATTTGGAGATAGCATGTTGACAGTCATGAGCGTATAAGTAAATGTAATTGACAAAAAAAAAAGAAACCATGTCCCTCAATCAAAAGTAAATTCCTGGCACTCCCTCAGAATTTCACCACCTCTTTCACACTCTATAACCTACCCTTCAACACAATTCCAATGAAATCCATGGAGCACTTTCGGAGATATTGTGTGAATGGTCAGATAAAAAAACAGACGAACAGACTCAACCCAATTCGTATAAGACTTTCCAATTTCTCTGAGAGTCAATCAATATTCCGAGGAAGTCTCTTGGAAAGTTTCTAGTCGTTCGAATCGTGAACCATTCAAAGGTTATTGTATGGAGTAAATAAACGGTGGTCTGAAGATAATAAGTTTGGAAAATAACTTGTACACGAAAGAACTTCTCTTATCCCAGCTCCTTGATCGTTTGCTGCGTCACATTTGCAACATGGGAATAGACATTTTCAGGCAGCATAGCTACCGGGCGACTTCCTTGCCAAAGAACTGTTCAATGCATCATTCAAGCCCATAGTCCTATGAAGCGTGACTAAGTAACGGTTTGTTAATATTCGGGAAATTCATAAGAAAACATGCTTTTTTTAAAAACCCAAACGCACGGGGGAATCTTCAAGATGTTGGACACTGTTCTGGATCTAGGCGTGATTTTCTTGGTTCTTGATTCTCGTAATGGCTCCGTATCTATCAGGTGATCATCTAGTTTAGAGATGTTTTTTTTTCTCTATCGAGTAAGAAGAGAAAGATAAGTTCCTTTTCGTACGTTCATGTGGAACCTTCATGGTTTTGGATTTTTTTTCCGGGGCGTCCACTACCGTTCCCATCATTTTCTAAACCATGATTCTGGTTCTAAGGCAGTGATTGCGAACCTAAGACATGCATGTCAGCAGTGACACGTAATTGACTTGGAGAAAAAAAAATTCGAAATTCATTTTATTATTTTACTGGTTCTATGAGTTTATCTTGAAATTTCAAGTTACATTTTATTAAACTCCTACTTTTATATATTTTCAAAATTGTCAGCCTATAAACATTTGATTAAAACTTAAATACATGTATACAAGTAGGTGACAGTCAGATAAAAGTATTTTTCAGAAGATTAAGATTTCAGCACAGCGTGCTGGAGCGGTTCGCCATCAATGTTCCAAGGTTTACCGTTCTCTCAGATGTGTCTGTATACGGAGCGTTCAGTGTATGCCTGACTACTTTTATCCAATGTGTCTCCAATCACGCAGTCCTACAATTAAACTCCAACCGCTATTTTAATATGTCCTATGCACAAAAGTCTCATAAAATTGGTATGTTGACACCCTCTGGTGAATGAGATTTATGACCCGACACAACGACGCACCGTATTGGGCATATATGCTTCATTGATGTACAATTGAATGATCATTAGACTGGTGTATTTAATCGTATATATATATATATATATATATATATATATATATATATATATATATATATATATATATATATATATATAGTCATGTAAACTTTTCATATTGTATTGTAGGAAAAGAACAATTTTTTTGTCAATTCTAATATACATTCCCGAAGTATCTACGACCGTGTGTCACGCAAACTAATCACATCGTGATTTGCGCCATTTCAACGTGTAATCCTATAACTGTTTATAATATATTTTAGGTTCTTTTTTTTTGTTATTTAGTTATATCTGTATTTGTTAATTTATTCTTTATTGTGGAGTTCTGTAGACGTTTAGCGATAGCCCTGTTTCGGGAGTGTCAAAACACAGAAGTCTCTTGGCGTATGACTCAACTATTATATTCATCAATATCTCCATATATCTCACTATTCCATAAGTTTGATTTATCTTGAAGTAAAGAAAGTTGTCTTTTGTTATCATTCTTTTAGTATAGATATAGGCTGAAGTAAAAATATTTCTCATGTATTTATTTCATATGCTATAGATGGCCAAGGTTAAATTTGAATTAAGATTCTAAGGGTTTAACCTTTCAATAAATTAATCCATTCAAACAAAATATATGTATGGTTGTTATATCATTTTCATTTGTTATATTTACAAAAGTTTCAGTAATCAACTTCAGACGGAATAGAAGTAGGAGGCTCTACTCCCACTTCTGTAGCAGCCAGGTTTGTTCATTCTAATATCCTTCAATGTCAATGCACTCATTCCAGTGGCGAATATCAACCACATAGACCAAACATCATGCTGTGGAAATTTTGAGATTCAACTAATAACTACTCGTCAGGCTACTTACTTATCGATCCTCACACTTATGCTTCAATTCGTGTACGTACGCTGATAGGTTCCAGCAACATTTCGAACAAATCAGAATTAAAAAAAAGTTCCTGCTTGGAAACGTGAGCGATACGAATTATTTCTAGTCGAGTTATTTCTCATTTATTAGAAAACTGTTTACCAAATCTGTCACTAAGAGTGTCAGCAAAGGTTTCTTCAGTTTTTAATTTGCACTGGCTGGCTGACAATGTATGTATTACGCGTACAGGGGACACCAATGAAATTATAGGGTTGAAAATATAAAAAATCACTCCTTATAGTGTCTACGAATAGGGGTGGGAGGCGATTTGAGATGTAGATTTATGTTAGTTTGTGCCTGACTTCGTTCATACTTGTTTTTTGAAAATTAAGACTTTTTAGTCGTCCAACAGAAAGGCCAGAGAAATAACTTAATTCATCACCCTTTTTTCCATTTTTTTTATTGATCACCACTAACACAGCCGTTGCAAAATGATGTTGATCACCTGACGGTTTCTATTGAGTGTCTAAGCAGACCTGTTTATTTAATTCTTGGCTCTCGTTGTTGATTGAGAAGAGAAGAGGGGAATGAAAATACCCACTAAATAACGTAATCTCAAAATAAGAGAATATCAGAAATAAAAAAGAGAAAATCAACACACACACACACACACACACACACACACATATATATATATATATATATATATATATATATATATATATATATATATATATATATATATATATATATAATGGCCTGGAGGGCTGAATGTGATTACCCCGTTGGCCTGTGCAACGGAGTTTTGAGACAAAGCATGACGTACACATGACCAACGACACCTTTAAAACCAAAGGTTCGCACTCAAATTTCGTCTTCCTGGCAAATGCCCCGGCTAGCGATGGGGGCCTGTCACCTCTTCGTTGGAGTATTCCGATTGTATGACAGACACGAGTAGTTAAACCATAGAACGTGAACTCTACTTAGTAGATGCTCGAGATCGCTATAGAGTATTACCTCACTTCCGAAGATTATTACGTATGTCACTGGATAACTGTGTTTGGGCAGTTTTTCATCCTCGAAATGTGGACTGCTTTGTGCAACTGAGTTTTGTTTTGCAGCATAACCATGATGTTTGGGTTCATGGCCCTCTCAACGACTGCATTGTGAAATCATACCATCATAGTTCGAGGACGGTGCGAAGAGAACGCTGTTGTGAGCGTTTGAGGAGAGTATATGATCCAAGATTCGGCACAGTTTAGGCAAGTGGAACCTTCAGTCTGAAATCTTCAAGTCTGCCGAATGCTTTGACTTTGTTTGCCCGTTATCAATCAATTTGTCCCACTTAGAATATATATATATATATATATATATATATATATATATATATATATATGTGTGTGTGTGTGTGTGTGTGTGTGTATGTGTGTGTATGTGTGTGTGTGCGTGTGTGTGTGTGAGTTGAGTTGAATTCTGGGGACATTTGAGGTCACCAAATGCCTTTCATGGTCATCTTGGAACAATCTTTCAAGTTGTCAAAATCTTTCTCCTATGAAACTGAAATTAGGCATAGAAGTGCATTCTTCCATTGTAAAGGTCATATGCAATGCGTTTGAGGTCATTTAAAATCATCATAGGTTATTTCTGCTCAATATATACATATATTTATGCACGTGAGTATGTGTGTAAACACACATATATATGTCTAAATGTATACCTATATATGTTTGCATGTACATACATACATCATCATCATCATCATCATCATCATCATCATCATCAGTCTTCTAACATCCATCGCTGGACATAGACCTTCCCCCAGGACTTGCCACACTCCTCTATCATGGTCGTTGCAGAGCTAGTACTTACTGAACTTGTCTAGCTCGTCTCTCCATCTAATATTCTGCAGGCCTCGGTTGCACATGTGATCTCTGGGGATCCATGTCGTGAGTCGTGATGTCCATTGGTTGTCTGCCATTCTTGCAACATGGCCAGCCCACCGCCATTTGAGATTTTCAATGAATTCTATGATGTCCCTGACTCTTGTCTTTTCTCGTCTTGTGGTCTCTCCATGTGAGGCCTAGCATTATTCTCTCGTGTGCACGTTGCATGGTTCTCAATTTGCAGGATGCATTGGTTATAAACCCTTCTCTTCAGGATTGATGGGGTCTTCTTATTTTTGAAGGTTGAGCTGGCCCTGCCAAAGATTTGCCATCCTAGTGTGATTCTTTGCTTGATTTCTTCTTCTTTTGAGGGTTTTATTGAGATTCTTTGTCCTAGGTAGATGTAGTGGTTTACTCCCTCCAGTTCTGTGTCCTCAATTTTGATTTTAGTGTTTTTATCCCCCATGTGGTTGTTGCACGTGATCTTTGCCTTGCTGAAGTTCATGTGTAGGCCGACTTTCTTGCTCTCTTCATTTAGTTTATCTATAATTAGTTGGAGGTCGTGTAGGTTCTCTGCAAAAAGGGCAATGTCGTCTGCAAATCTGAGGTTGCTCAGATACTCGCCATCTATTTTAATTCCTTTACTCTCCCAGTCTAGTCTTCTGAAGATCATCTCGAGGCAGGCTGTGAAGAGTTATACATACATATAAATATACAAATACATAGATATATGTATATGTACGGACATATATACACATACACACATATATATATATATTCATATATATTCATATGTATATATATATATATATATATATATACATATGCATATATACATATGTGTGTGTGCGCGCGCATACACACACACACATATATATCTTGTATTTGATGACATAAAGATATGCATATGTTCGTACATATATATGCATACACATATAAATATTCATACATGTATATATATATATGTATATATACATATGCATATATATATATATGTGTGTGTGTGCGCATACACACACACATATATACATATGCATATGTATATACGTATATACATAAACACACATATATCTTGTATTTGATGATTAACTATGAAAATTACATATGTTTTCTTGTTGCACCTTGTTGACACCCACTAAACATAGAATTTTATTTGTAATTGTCACTGATTAGCGCTCTGATTAAAGAAGTCCGAGATCCGATTTTAATCTGCCATCGAAATATTGATATCAACAACAAAAATGTCCTTTTCGAAATCGGATTTCGTTGCCGACGCTTCCGTAATGAGCAATTAACACCTATTAATTGAGATCGAATTGTGAAATCGAATTCTGTAAAGTTGGTGCGGATAGACGTCAGAAAATAGAAGAATTCTTTCAAGTGTCCATCTTGTTCTAGACATTCATTGGTCGATACTTGTCCCACGTTATCACACGGGATTTTGTATTATAAATATGTCGAAAGAAAAGGGGGTTTTTTTTTTGTTCTGTTATCAAGCAACATATTCGTTATAGCATCGCAGCTTCGACTTGAACAAAATGAATGTTTTGCATAACCAATTTTGTCAAATTTTAATTCAAACTGTAAACATCAAAGATATTTTTTAAATATGTGTATGTGTTAGTTTGGGAGTTTGTTTTTTGTATGTGTATGTGTGCGTGTATGAGTGTTTATATGTGTGCATATGTTCCAGTGAGGAGTTGACTTTGTTTTTATATCGTGACGGAAACTATCCAATGAAAATTATTCACGTAGATCTCGTTGGTAGTCTTTCAGTTGAATTCTGATCTTCATTCTCTGTCCTATTCTTTTATTTTCTTCATTATTAAATCATATTATTTATCGTTAATATTTCTTTCCTTCACACTTCCGAATATTACGTTAGAAGTGAAAATCGCTCATTGGTTTCATTTGATGACAGGAAAATCTTTCCACTTGTTAATATATTCAATTGAATGTGTTAAATTTACGTCGTTTACTTATCTGTTTCTGAAAACTCTTCTATGTGTATCGTAATAGGTGTATTTTTTTGCGTGGTGTCTATATTCTGCGTATATTTCTAAGAATTGTTCAAACGCTACGTGAGTCGGTGCTTTGTCTCGTTATCAATGTATTTGATTAATACAAACGCGTTACGTTTTGTTTTGTATTTTGAAAACTGTTGTTTTTGTTTTGTTTTTTTATTGATGAGTACGTTTAGTTCCTGAAAATCAAAAAGAGAAAAGTCTCGAAGAGTCTCCGGAGGAATCACAAGTGCGAAGAAGGAAAACACGTTTTAAGTTTAATTTGTGTCTTTCATTTCTTTTTCTTTTTTTATTGCACCTGATGCCCTAACGTCTAGTAAGGTGAATCTTTATTATTTATACTCATTGACTTTTCACGCCAGCAGTAACTAGTGGTGCACATGCTGGAGAATCAGTGACAGCAAGTCTCCTCAATATCCCAGCGTTCTTTTCAGTATTGTAGCTTTTTTCAATTACATTGTTATCTGGATGGTTTCGATTCTCCATCAGAGTTCCAGTTCCTCCAGCCTTAGCTCTATGGGATAGTTCCAAGTGCTCCAACTACGATCGGTTCAACTGTTACGTTCATTTTCAATTGCTTCTTAAGTTCTCTGGTTAGGTCTTGATACTTTTCCAGTTTTTTGTTTCCTTTTAATTTCATCTTCTGATAAGTCAAGAGCAGCGAAATCCACTATTAGACGTATATGTTTCTCCGTCCGCCATGACTAAATCTGATCTTCTTATCTAGACTGAATGATCCATTTGAATCTGAAAGTCTAAGATGATCTTGTGCTTTTCTTTCTTTAAAACATATTAGAGACGTATCCTGATTTATCCACATACCTCTGGTCGAATCGCAGCCGTTAGCACTATTCCAAGTGGATAGCCGTTCCTGTCCAGCCATGAGTTTTGTATTCATTGGGCTGATTTGTTGCTTGCAATTGTTATATGATTGAGGGCTTCTGATTAGTGTCTGCAAATATGATATTCATTATCATGCTCTGTCTTTTCCATCGAATGTATGTGACTCTTATACAGGGAACTTCAAACTGTTTTCGATCGCAACCCAGTTTGATTTATTGCAATTACCTCACAACCCATAGACATATACTATGTACACAGACGTAGTACTAGCCCTACTCTCATCTTGCAGAAACAGGAGGCTGAATTTACTTTTATGATTTAATTGTTTAAAAAATCGTTTATGGCATAAATGATAATAAAATTACCCGATCAACAGGCGACAGATTCTTCACTCTTTGCTCATCTGCGTGATTATGTGTCTCAGGGCGCTCTTGGTCCCAATTTTGGGCTATGACTTTGACATTTTTTCATGAGTATACCACATGCACAATCTAAAACACGTTTCGTTTTTTGTTTTGTTTTTTCTCCAAAGAAGTGCTTTTGGAGATCTCTATAATCATTTTGGTCTAACAGTGCACAAATTTTTGGATGGATTTTTTTTTTAGATAAATTCAGACAGAAGATCTGTTCTTTTAGATAATAAAAGACAAGATATTTTTTCTTTTTAGATAATTTTAGATATGGGTGACCAACGGTGATTCATTTATGCGAGGTACAAATATTTCAAATCTTGATTATATCATAGTTACCAATATTTTCTCACTTTCCATCCTTTCATTCATTTATTGAGTGATTGACGAAAGCAGCAGGGTCTTGCGACCCAGGAATGGGTCGCGGTCCGCAGTTTGAAGAAATCTGTCCTGACATACTTGTCCTACGTTGTTATTTCTGTCATTCCACTTCTTGTTTTACTTATAATAGTGAGAGTCAGAAACCAAAAATGTCACCAAAACTGTCACCATAAATTACTTCAGTTTCCAAGTAGGTCTTGCTGGCTCTGTGTGTATGTATGTATGACGCACATAGGCGGCACTAATGGGGATAAGAGGGCTGTAAATTCAAACGTTTACGCTTAGTTTTGTCTAAAAAAAATCCAAACTTTTTCCCTCCCAGAATAGTGGGGAGGTATTTGCAATGAAAGTTTATGCTAAATGGATTGCTTAATTTGTATTAGCCAACACCCATGCTTGTTTTGTTTTTTTTCGAAGTTCGATTTTTTTAGTGATCTTTGCAAGAGAAGTATTTTATTCGTTGATCAACCCTTTTCCCCATTTTTAATTGATCCACCTCAACACAGCATTCTGCCAAAAGACGCTGGTCACGTGACAGTTCCTCTTCAGTGACCAACGTGATCTGTTATCACTATTTCTCAAGTTTGTCCATAAGTTGCTCCCATACTTTCGTACTGCTGTTTACCTAGGAATGTGTAAAGATATGTATGTATTTTTCAATCTCTTTCTTATTTTTGATAAAGCATTGTAGCCTTATAATTAATGATAACTACGTTTTTTACCTTCCTCCTAACTTTCAGTTGCTTTTTATCACAACTTTGACTCGGCAACAGTTAAACAGCGTAATTGGAAATAAACAGTAACGTCGCGAACTCACACCCTTAACCATTAATCATTTGGCCAAGGGGACCTCATTGTTAAACTGAAGATGATTTTACAGCATAAACCAAAATTCACAACTCCTTAATAATGATAATAATAATGTACGTGTATCTGTTGAATATATGTTTGATTATCATAATTTTCATATTTGGAAACTGTCAACCAAAACTGTCAGCATAGTTTTCTCCAGTTTTCAAGTTGGTTCGGCTGGCCGGCTAGGTACCATCTCTACTGCCCACAGATTTCAGCAAGGCGACCCACTGGGTCCGCTCTTTTTGCTAGCCGTAGACGACATTGCCCGTTCGTTACAATCTCCAAATGGAGCTAGAGGGTTGAAATTTTCAATATTTATTCCTTATTAGGTCTATGAGGAACATTTTTTTGTTTTCTGGAAATCTCACTACCTCACCAAATAAACTGTTTTTTAGTAATGGGTTCAATGTGTTTCGACTAAATTGATCAGTGACTTTGTGTCACTTTGTTTTGATTTACCCTTTTTTTCCAATTTTTTTATTGATCACTCCCCACAGTTTCGTTGTCAAAAGACATTGGTTGCTGGACGGTTTCTATTGAGTGACTAATTTTTATTTCACTCACTTCTTTCTTCCCTTCTTTCTTCCTTTCATTGTCTGTTAATGAATAGTCGATTAAAGATCAAATCTGTTCCCAACCATTCTTCACTCTCGTTGTGAACTGGCGCCTAGGTTTCAATTAATTGCATTCATTAATTTCTTCATTATTACTTATCTAGTCATTTTAGAGTCTCCGGATGTTAACAAACGAAGAGCCTCGTCTTCATTGTTTCGTTTCTTTCAGTTTCATTGAATCTGATGTTTAATTTTTGCAGCGAAGGTTTCAAATTAAAACCACACAAGCAATGTAGTCAAGTTGGCGCTCCTGGAGACGCAAAAATTCAACACTTGATGCTATTTTTATCACATTTTAGCTGTATTTTTCAGCAATTTTTATCATTTTTAGCCATTTCCCAGGTATTTAAGGCAAATCTAACCATTTCTAGCTTTTAACAATGGCTGCTAAATCGCTAACAATGTTTTAACTCCTTTTGGCGTTTTCTTTTTAAATTACTCATTTCGAGGTCGATTTAGCAAAAATCATTTTTGGGGGAGTGAGCAAAACTGAAAATAGGCTACGGGATTCTCCTCCAACACGAGAGGTTATCTTCTGAATCTGAAATCGCCCAACGTTGGCTTTAGAGGATTTTTGGTGTGAAGTGTACGACTGGCGTATCACACAGTTCTGAAGAAGGATGACGATGGAGTCTGTCCAGTTGCGATGGATGTCTTCCGCCGATTTGTGCCAATGTCGCATGCAGACCTGCTGCCAGACAGCTCAGTCAAGAATTGAAGCCGGTTCAAACTCGAGGTCGGCATGAAAAGCGGCAACTAAGCAGTCGTACACGATGCAAGACATCTCATGAACCATGAACCATCACCTGACGCGCTGAAGCGAGTACTAGTCGAACTCGAGACAAATAATGCATTTCGTCGAGATCATCTGCTAGATGTCTGCCTCAGACACGCCCAGAAGCCGTATACTCTTTCCCTACGTCTTCTGTAAGGGAATGCTCACAGGTAACAAAATCATCCCTTCTGCTCGGCGACCCACTGGGTCCACTGCATATGTTAGGTGTGGACGACATTGCCCCTTCACTACATTCCATCCCCCACGCAACATAATCTGTATCACGCCACCCGAGGAGGACTGTCATTAACTACGACCTTCACCCTGTAGTACCCTCCCCCATGACAGATCGGATTAAGAGAGTAATTCATCCAAAGAGGAGGATAACATTTTAGAACCAAACAAATTCATTTAGAAATATTCCTCCAACGACATCTCTTGAATTCTTGCATTGATTTTTATATATTTTCATGCACCTTCTTCATTCACCTAGATGAAAATAAATGCAATTGGTGCTTAAATTGCCAGCGAATAATTGCGTACGTACATACTTCTAATAATACTGCAAAACATTATAATTTCATTTTAATTACTTGAGACTGAGGTATATTCGCGTGACCTGATATCAGCCGCTCCGGGGCAATCATCGTCTACACTGCGTTCATTATTACCATCTATGAACCTCACTGATTAAATCCATCGATTTCAGTGTATCAATTTCAATTTGCCAAACGTTGAAATAGTTTTCGATGCCACAAGATTGACGCTAAGCAGAACCAAGATGAAACTAAAAAAAAAACGTCATGATACTCAGTACCCCTATCCTCACCTGAGACGGTGAAGCTAATGATCGAGCGACAGTGCCCGCTGGATAACCACCCAGGACTGTTCTTACATTAAAAACTGCTTCGCTCTCCTCGATTGTTCACTATTCGTAGTACCCCTCGCTACCCTGAGAGTAGTTGAGGGGCTGGAACAGAATCGATGTGTAATGTTAAGTTCAACGACGACAGTGGTTGGTGATCAGCGTCTCCCTCCATTCGAAACGATGGGCTCGGCCTAAGTTCTCCATCCGACGTACCCTTACCGGCTTACCTGTCTCTGCTGGTCTCCAGCAGCCCACTCATTCACCAACTTCTTCATAAAACCAACGTTGACAGTTCTTACGCCAGAGGTCATCATCACAAGACCCGGACCGGTCTTGACACGATGCCACAGCCAAATATTACAATTGGGACAAAATCGTGTGCAAGGCAATGACCAAATATTTTCTCGCCTCCTTCGATCAGCGTCAAATGGCCTGTGTACACACTGTATCCCAGCAATACAACAAATGAATGCGTTATCACGACGAACTATTGGCACTCTTGTAGAAAATGACTATGTCCACGTGGGCGTCGGTCTTCGCCGTTGCCATTGCATCTGCAGACCGTGCCACTACCATCGGCGAATTCGGTCTCAACCCCCTTCCATGTCGCAACCGCATGGGTCACCTTCCCCACCATGCAGTTATCAAAAGGGCACACGAAAACTGCTCAACGCTAAGACAAACCACATGGGATCGCCTGGCTCTTCCTGCGAGTGCTGATGGAATCGTGTTCTCAATAGTGACAGCGGGAACAGATATAGTTGTCCGTTGAAAAATAACATATTTTGCCCTTATTCTTTTTCAAAAGAGAAAATTGAAAAAAGAAGCAATGGTGTTAGCGAAATTCCAACGGAAGGTTCACATAGACAAGTTATTTTTAGTTCACATACATTTTAATTTCTGAGTTTAAAAATGAATATGTTTTATAGAAAAGAAAAGATTGTAACAATCTTACCAATTATTTTAATAACGTTTTTTTCAGGTTTTACGCGTACCTCTCTGGAAGACGCTATGTTCATCGTTATAACTCAAAAGTCTATTTTCTTCTATTTCTTTCTTTCTAAGTCGTTCTCACTATTATTTATACATTTATTGCAATAGTTTAGGTCTAATACCACCTGATCGTTGAAGCGAGCAGCGGGAATCGGAATGAAGGAGTAACCTCTGACCAGATTGAACTCGTTGCTCATAACTCTGGAGCCAGAATCGATTAAAGCATCGTCCATGTAAGTCGAGCCCTCAGGATACAGAATACAAATTCAAGTCTCATCGGAGGTTTATCCCAATTCACGCTACTCTTTATAACATTCGGAGGGGAATTCGACTGAAAACACTATGATAAAAATAACAAGAAGGAAAAAAAAACAGGTCTGGTTAGTCATCCAATAGAAATCATCACGTAACCAACATCTTTTGGCAGTATGCTGTGTTTAGGGTGATCAATCGAAAAATTTGAAGAATGGGTGATCAATGAATAAGTTACTTCTCTCGCTTTTCGTTGCGGAGTAATCACTAAAGAGTCTAATTTTCTTTCAAAAAACAAGCGGGAACAGACTACAAAACCAATTTAGCATTGATTTAAATTACAAACTGACTAACCCACTGAAAACCTATTTGGGGAAAATCTAAAATCAAACAAAAATGCTGGGGTCTTTTTTGCAGTCTGTGTGCGTGATAATGGATCATCTTGAAAACTGAAGAAACCTGTATTCACAGATTTAGTTGGTGGTTTCTAAAAGGAAGGAAACTGGTAAAAATATTAATGATTTGAATATTTAATCTAGGAATCCATATAACTTTCAAAATGGGGAGTGTCGTCTGTACGATCGTTTGGTTTTAAGCTACGTTTGTGGGAGTTACTCAATAAGTGATGGAATGTAGGAATAAGAACTATAAGTTCAAGGATGCATCCACCGCCTACGGTGGTAGAAGAAGAAGAAGAAGAAGAAGAAGAAGAAGAAGAAGAAGAAGAAGAAGAAGAAGAAGAAGAAGAAGAAGAAGAAGTACTTCTTAGCATCAAATGATTCTAGTAAAATATTGTGATATGGAAATATTCCAGGAGTATTATTTTCAATAAAAACCGTGAATATTTGGGGTCTTTGTCTCTTTTTAAGTACAAAAATACTGAACTCGTTCATTCTATCATGACATCATAACAGTTGTTTTTAATGAAGCCAGACCTCTAATGACATCACACATCTTCCTTCCTATTTCCATTATTTTACGTAACTGGGACCGTCCGACGTATTGAGATGTGTGGATGTGTATAAAAATCAATGCTGTAAGACTTCTTTGCTTTCAAATCCATTGACAAATACCGTGAAGAGATAATATTCGTATTCATTAGTCGTATCATCCAAAAAAAAGTGAGGTTTTCCTCAAACCAGACGTCTCTAATCTCGTTTGATTAGCTAATTAAATTCTGCTTGTATAACATTAGAGTTGGCCGTCATTTTGAATTATCAAATTATTTCAATAGAGATGGATGGTGACAAGCCAATGAAAGTTTTTCACTTAGAGTTACATAAACAAAGTCAATGTCTACACAATGAAAAACAAGCTTACAAAATATCAGATCATAACCACAACCGTGAATGGCTGAACAACCGCGGCCATCAAAATTGGCGAAAGGTTCTATCGTTTTTTTATATTCACTTGTGTTAGTTTGTGCGCTTGTTTAACTGTTACAGCGGTCCTAACAATACTGTTTCGTCTACAGACTTGGAAATAGGGATCTGTACTTCACTGTACTCCCTTTTAAAGTGTTTCCTTTGATTTCTGGAAAAAAAGGCTTCTTTTAATCTTTTACGAACCTTATTTCGATGGGTTTATTAGTGATATAAAGATTATGGAGAATCTTGATATTTTCCAATAGAAAAAAAGCCAATGAGGTCAGAAATAGAGTTTTCTCGGGCCATATTTATTCTTTGATCGATTTTTTTTTCACACGTCTTCAAATTTGATGCTACGATTGTTCAATTATTGAGTCTTGAGGCGGGTTTATCTGCTGTGAGCGAACAGGACACGAATTTTGAAGAAAGGTTATTAATTTTCAAAACTTCTATTTATATTCTCCGGCATGAACTCCTTACAAACATTTACCTCAGATATATCACCTATGGCCCGACATTTGATCGCGTGACAAACTTTTTCAAGATTCTCGTAATTTCGGATTGATGAAGGTCGGCCAGATCGTGCTTAGTCTATAAGAGATTTTTTCTCCGAATTATATTTTCAGGATTTTAAGCTTTCGGGATCGTGGTTTTTCGGAATTTATAACCATCATGTATTTTTTTCTTTTTTTTTTTGTATGTTTTTATCTTTATGGATTTCAACATTCAGGACTATGGTATTTGTGATTGTATGAAGAAGCCCCCCCCCAACCAAGTAAATATTTACTTGACTAATGTGTGGGAGTGATGGGCCATACCCTGCCACGCTGGCCCAGGACGTGTATACTTTGAGACAAACGAATAGATTTAGATGTAATAAATTGGAGTATTTTCTCAAAGTTTGTTCTCGTAACATTTTTTAGTGTAAGATTGTCTTTGGTCGACTGATATCACGCTTCATAGCAATACCATAGATTCAAGTATTCAAAATGAAATTATAATTGGTTAGTAGGATTTTAAAAGCATGCACGTACTTCAATATAAATAGAAATAAACTCAGTGTAATCAAAATCATCAATTCATTTGTTTACTGCTTTAAAAAGAAATAACCCAGAGTTTTTAGTAATATGAGTGATTGTTTCATCCTTGGTTTGAAATCAGCCACTAATAAACTAACTGGTCACACTACCCCCTTCGGAACGATCACTTCTGACTTTTGAGCTATCGTTATTAGCATCTATTCACAAAAAGATGTATTACTGATACCTTGATCTTGAGATATTTACCTGGGGTCCATTGGGTATTCACTTCGCAATTTAAACACCAGATACGCAATCTCCCAGGTAGGTAAATAAAGAATGTAAATAAAAACATATCAAAAGCAATGCAAGAAGTATTAAGATAACGTATGAAGAAAACGTCTGAATGAATTTGTCCAGCTTCGCTATTTTATCCTCTGTAAATACTCGACTGCTTTCTGACATAAGCAAAAGCAGGAAAATGAGTTGCCACGAACAACTGCCATAGAAGCAGGTTGGAAGAGCCACGCGGTCTCACACGGTCCTTTGCGGCGTTGAGCAACTTCGGAACCTATTCGACGAATGAGTTTCAATGTTAGTTAAGTTCCTCAAAATGGGTTTCCAGGAAGAATTTTGAAAAACACCGAGGCGTATCTTTATTACTGAAGAGTTTAGGATCTTTCTCTTACTTTTTTTTCCAAAATTTACTTTCGTAATTGATGAAGTAATCAGAAATTATGTTAACCCGGCAATATCAATATTGGGATAATATTTTTTTTTTCTTTCGCAAAATCTTTTAACAATCGAGGGAAAACGCAAGAATTTAATTGAAATACTAAATCGAATTGCTTCACAGCACGGAGTTAGGAAGGGGTACAAGAGGTTGGAGACGAAATTAGTTTTCATTCTTTCTATCTTTCTTCCTTTCTTGTTTTCGAATTTCATACTGCCATTTATTCACCTTCTCTCTCTCTCTCTCTCCCATTTTCAAGTCATCATTAATTTGATCTCCCTTTTTCTTTCTTTCTTCTGTACTTGATTTCTTTCTTTCATTTTTACTTCCTTCTTTTTTTATGACTTGCTTAGTTCCATACTTTTTGAAAAATTTCCCGCCAAAAATCTTGGCCAAATAGTCAAAATAATAAGTCGGCTGGCTGGTTATGTATGTACATACGTTCTTATCACGCGTACAGGCCGCTCCAATGGATCTACAAGGCAGAAATTTTCAACTCTTTACATTTTCCTATGTCAAGGGGAAAAAAACGTTTTTACCCTTCCCTCCAAAAAGGTTTTTTAGCAGGGGGTCAATTTACAATGTAAGTTTGTGCTGAATGGATCCCTTAGTCTATGTCTAGCAGCATTCACCTTTGCAATTGTTTTGGCAATCACTTCTCAACTAAAAGCAAGAGAGGTAACTTTTACATTTATCACTTTTTTAATTGATCAACCCCAACACAGAATGCTGCCAGGTTAGTCAGGTGACAGTTTCAATAGAGTGACTAACCATATCTGTCCTTCTTTCATTTTCATGTCATCATCTGTTCTTTCTGTCTTTTTTTTCTTTCTTTCTTTATTCCTTTCTTTCTCGTTTACTTTATCTCTTTTTTTGTCCTTTCTTCTTTTCGTATTTACTCTCTTCCTTTCTTTCAAACTTGCTTGGTGTTCTTTTCCCTGTTCTGTCCATTATAATTCCTTCCTCTATGATTGGCTAGTCTTAAAAGAAAACTATTCTTTCGAATTGATGCAAGACGTGCTTTTTGATTGATTATGGCAAAACAAACCAAATATTTGGAATGTAAAATCTCCCCCGTTGCCCAACAAAATAGATTGCACAATAACTCATTTCATTGTAAATTGATTTTCATAATCAAAATAGCTACATGCATATTCACCCGTAACTGTGCCTCTAAAATTGAATTAATGTAATTATCATTGGATGGGTGCCATGTCGTGAAGTAGTTGTGAGTAAGCTGTCTTCTTCATCCTGTTATTTTTTTCTTTAATATAGTGTGCTGTCTTGTGATCCTTCCATGTGATGTTGGGCATGATCATTTCATGAGCAAGTTCTGTGATTATTAGTTTGAGATCCAGTCCTTCGGTTAGGGTCTGTGTTTCCGCTCCATATGTGACTATTGGGTGGATGCATTGGGTGCCATGTCGTGAAGTAGTTGTGAGTAAGCTGTCTTCTTCATCCTGTTATTTTTTTCTTTAATATAGTGTGCTGTCTTGTGATCCTTCCATGTGATGTTGGGCATGATCATTTCATGAGCAAGTTCTGTGATTATTAGTTTGAGATCCAGTCCTTCGGTTAGGGTCTGTGTTTCCGCTCCATATGTGACTATTGGGTGGATGCATTGGGTGCCATGTCGTGAAGTAGTTGTGAGTAAGCTGTCTTCTTCATCCTGTTATTTTTTTCTTTAATATAGTGTGCTGTCTTGTGATCCTTCCATGTGATGTTGGGCATGATCATTTCATGAGCAAGTTCTGTGATTATCAGTTTGAGATCCAGTCCTTCGGTTAGGGTCAGTGTTTCCGCTCCATATGTGACTATTGGGTGGACGCATTGCTCAATTGGTGCCTCATACTTGCAGTCTTAAAATAGCAAAGCTTTGTTATCGTCAAAATCAGCAGCAGCCTTTTAGTTACCGTCGTTGGATATACACCTTCCCCATCGTGGGCGTCACAAAGTCAGTACTTTCTGAACTTATCTAGATCATTACATTTCCTTATATTTTATAGTGTGATCCCTGGGTATCCACGCAGCGAACCATGATACCTTGCAGTTTTCTGACATACTTGCAAAATGGCTCGCCCATGGCCATCAAGTTTTATAATAGATTCTATTACATCCCTTCAGTCCTGTTTTTCCTCTGATGTAATGCTGTCTTATGATACCGCAATGTGATGTAGAATATGGACCTTTCTTGTGCGCATTACGTGTTTCTTCGTCTAAGAGCCAGTCTTTTGGATAGGTTCCATGTTTCATCTCTATAAATGACTATTGGGAGAATGCATTGCTCACCCGTGGTCCTAGGCTTATAAATACATATTAGAGTGCCGAGGGTAGACCAACTTTCAGCAAGGTTTACTTCTTAGACAATTCATTAGTATAGTGAGTTCAATCGTAAGTGCACCGCTACTCTTACACTATGCCTTGACTAAGCTAAGTCTTGTAGATATACAGACTTTGCTAGAATATTTCTCTCCCGTGAAGGTGCAAACGAACCATTTGCATAGCATTTTCAGTTTCAGAATTGGAATAATTCAGTACTTATATGTGAATTCCAGACAGACCAAAGATGAAGCACCGGAAGAAATCAAAAGTGATGAAATATAATTTGCAACGTTTATATATATATATATATATATATATATATATATATATATAAAGACAAGTGTATATATACACGGTGAATGTCAAATCATTTGCTTCATGCAGTTTTCAGCAATCGGCAATATGTTTTGTTCTTGTGATTATGCAACTTATATAGACGGACAAACATTTTAGGAATATATTTGCAAGAATAGTAAATTTCATTTTTTAGAAGAATTAGAAAATAGTAATGTATTTCGAATTCATGATTTCAAACAGGCATATCATTATAATTACATGTAGACTACTTACTTGCTCGTTTCAAATGTATTTTGCATTTTGATTGCCTTTCACAAACCCTAAATGTACTTCCCTCTCTCTCTCTCACTCTCTCTCTCTCAATATATATATATATATATATGTGTGTGTGTGTGTGTGTGCGTGCGTGTGTGTGTGTGTGTATGTGTGTGTGTGTGTGTGTGTGTCTTTCAATGCAGCATTGAGAAAATGGACATGAATATGTCGATTTTTTTAAATACACAACTGTCCCGTTGGAAGAGACGAGTTGATCTACAATAAACGAGATGAGGACATGGGTTGAAATCAGTTATTTAGCCTTTACATAATCAGCGGCTGTTAAGCTCAATCGTGAGAGCATCGCTACGTTGAAGCAGCTTCCCTATCGGTGTTCAGGTTTGTTTCCTGTAGCAGCCCCATCTCCTTTAATTGGTTATTCTATTTACGTTGTCCAAATTTGCGTGATATATAAACCGTATAACGGCGGGAGATCATTTCGAAAAAGTTTTTATATGATGTAACGTAACTTATAGTTTATACACACACACATATATATATATATATATATATATATATATATATATATATATATATATATATACATAGTTTATATATATATATATATATATATATATATATATATATATATATATATATATATAGTTCATATTTTTAACGAGCTTGATAGATACTGTATACCAGAACTATTCATAATTTTATCACTGAATCATCTGCTCATTATTCTGTCGTAGCTCGATTGCTTAATCAAGTAGTTGTTCACAAAAGACCCTGACTCACAGCTGGATTGACTAGTTATTTTCTAAGCTCAGCTTCTTGTCACACAGGGGCTAAATGCAAGAAAAAGATTGTTTTACGCTAATCTTCCAAGTGGTCATGGCTTTCATTTCTCTGTAGAGAATCAACATTTTAGAAGCTGGCTTGAACGTGGTCTTGAATACCAACTTCTGGCACTGGTTGGAAAAAGATATCTATTTCAGTCATGAGACTGGCCGATCGGTATTCAAAGTCAGTAGGTCACGGTTCGTTATTTCTAATATTGGTCATTATTTACTGATTCTATTACTACCCGATAGCACTGTTGTATCGCAGTTGGGATGACTACATCAAGCGCTAGACTTGCTGCTGGTATCAGGGGAAGTAACTTGTGTTTATTCGGCACTTGCAAATACAGACGTTATGACTTGAGAAGAGCTTTTCAAGATTAGCTTCTGGCCAATTTCAAATTGGTAAAAACTAAAAGAACAACAATACAGACATGGTTAGTCTCTCGAAAAACACCACCACGTAACCAACGTCTTTCGTTGGCATGTCGTGCTGGGGTGATCAATTAGAAAAATTGCAAAATGCAGGTGATCAATGACTAGGTTACTTCTCTCGCCTTCTACTGGATAGTGATCACTAAAAAAAGTCTGAATTTTCAATACGGAAACAAATGAGCAATTTAGCATAAATTTACATTGCAAACAGACCCTCCCCTTTAAAAATGTACCAGAGAAAAACTTTGCGGAAAGAAAAATGAGGGGTAAATATTTACAATTTCATCCCTCTAGCTCCATTGGTGCGATCTGAATGCGTGATAAATACATACACAGCAGGACAAATCAACTTGAGAGCTGGAAGGAATCTACGTTGACAGTTTTATTGACAGTTTTAGTTGACAGTTACTGGAAACGTGATTAAAAGATAAGTTCATGCTGAAAGCAACGGTTCTTCCCTGCATCACCAAAGTTAAGCAGGTTTTGATCTGATCAGTGCCCAAATGAGAGACCTCACAAGAACATTAAGTACTATAAGTACCTCGGAGGTTCGTGTTAGACTATATAAAGCATAATGAATATACGGTTGTCACCTGGATGACCTCATGAGATGAACAATAGTCATGAATGCAATTTCACCGGAGAAATTTCAAAATCTGGCAAAAATCAGCATTTAGTAAGGAACAAATTTGGAAGAAAAAATTCAATTCCAAATATCAGAAAATAAGAATTTTTTCCATCTGAATCCTGCTATTTTGATGAATTGTTTTATACAAATAACAGTTTTTGATGGCTTTTCTAAAAAACTGATGATAATTGATATCTCACGGGATTCATGTCTTAAATGTATAAAAATCAATGAAAAAATCAACATGTGAATAAGATAAATTATCGAAATAATAAAAGGTAAGGTATGAATAAAAAAAAATTTTCTCTGATACTTCGAAAGGAAAAATTATTCTTTTATGAATTTGTCAAGTAATAATTGAGTAATGGAAATGATTTTTGCCGGTTTCTAAAAAATTTCAGGTGTCGAGTTTTTGGTGAAAATTGCATTCGTGTTGTTTGTTATTATTGAACATTAACTACTGAAGGCACCTTGTAAATTTGTGCGAGATTAAGCAAATCTTAGTTATTAGACAGCATTTGTTAAGAAATAATCCTTCATAATTCTGAATAAGAATTTATCTTATCGGTTTATACTCAATGAACAATTGATTAATTATTAAGACATACTCCGAACAAGCATCGATATCAATAGCATCTGGGAACCTCTAATCAAAAGCGACTTCTCTGGAAAAAACCCCAGATCATCCAATTCTAAAGAAGCAATTCGGAACGTGACACCGAAAACGCAAACCAGATATATACTTAGGAGTCAAGTCCAATCGTGCATGCGCTCTGCTGATTCTCTCCGCATTTTAGACCCAGCAGCAACACCTGACAAAGGCCAGGGGGTATTCAACCAAAACTCTGTTAACAAATCAACTGATAGGAAATAGTCTGGCCATATACATAACGATGAAGATGCATACTGTTTTGATTTTTCGAGCATAATATACTAATGCCTTTGCATAATGTCAGAATGTATTAGTATACTGCTGTGTGGCCATATTGTCGTCTCACTTTTAAGACACTGAATGACAAAACGAAGGCTTGTCTCAGCCTGCAGCCAGCCTTTCCGGCATTTACCTCTTACAAAACAACCGTTGCACTATTGTATTTTCAATTCCTGGCACTTCATCAATGACCGAGTAGGTGCCGGTCAACAATCTGGTTCTTATACCACGAAAGATCTACTTTATTCTGAGGACCCGTCATCTTCATTCCAGCGAAGCATCGAAGTAGTCAAAGGTCAGATTCTTGTCGACAGCGCGAAATGGCCGATAATGCATTACTGAATATTGGAAACTTTTCTACATGTGATGGCTAAGCTCAAGAACATTGTTTCGGCGAAGCATGTTGCACGTTAGAAATTACTTTCAACATGATTAACAGATGCAAACGAATGATTCATTGAACAAGTGTAGCCATCAAAAATTTCCAAAGATTCTATACTTCTTGAATATATGCTCATATATATGTGTGTTTGGATGCCTCAGCGCTCCTGGCCATATTGTTTAGTCAATAAACTTGAACATTGGCATCAGTACTCCACTAGACCCTATCTAATTATCTTAAACCTTTTTTTTACCTTTTGAGGGAATTATTTTGACAAGTTTATCAGAGTATCTACATTTTCCAGAATCCAGATATTTGTATATATTTTTCTCTATCTTAGATACCTTATTTTAACTTCATTCTGACTATTTTTATACTTCGATGAGCTTTTTTTCACGTGTCTCCAAATTTTGACGCTACGGTTGTTCATTGACAGTGAAGGCGACTTTCGATTACTTTCACTCCATCTTGCTGGCAATTATATCCATTGATTAAACTGTATCCTATAAATGTTCTTTCAAATAGGGAGATGAGACAAACAAAAAAAATGATTATTTCTTCAGAATATGACCCATTTGAAGCAATAGCCTTTTCCCAATATTCTCTAGCGATAATATGCTATTCTTTAAGTTTAGTGGCCATGTATTCAGTAAGAGCACGAATTATGGCTTTCCTGTTGTTGAACGCTTTAACGGGCAGAGTGAATTGAAGTCCAAAACCTGAATTCATGAGGATCAATGAATGGAAATCAGAGAGCATTTAATCTTAAAAAAAAAAAGAGAATTACTGATAGAAAAACAGATATTGAATAGATCAATTTAAAACTATATTGTTATTATTAATAATTCTTTTCTACTATTTACTTTCATCTTAATTGTTGCTTTTTATCGCGACTAAACTCTGGGTGCCCTCTAGCGGAAAGGAAATAAATGAACAGCGTTCAAGTTCACGTTCAACGGCAGGCTATGACATATGAACAAACGGACGGTTCAACATGCTTTGAAAGATGAGAAGGTGAAATGTCTGGTAAATGTGAAAGATGCAGCAAGACTTCATATCCTTATCCTCAAAGCTTGGACACAGACATCTGAGAGGCGTGTAAGTTTTGCACTGTCATGGAGCATTTCATCTAAATCTTATGAGATCCATTTTCCCCAAATTTTCAACCTTTTGTCTTGTATTACGATGACGTGATATGGTTGCTGTTGAAGTCCTGAAGTTCCCTTAAAGTGATCAAACCGTTGTTGATAGGTTGTTGACTGTTGATAATTATTCATAATTAAGAACAGATTCGGATTGCATAATTGATGGAAGACTATTCTCAGTGCGATGTCCCTCCCTGCCATTTCTGTTTAGCTGTTGACCATAGTGTATAAATGGCGGCAGTTGAGTGACGTCAACAGGGCTCGATTTGTCGGGGTCTCAACTTGAGCTTTACTATTAGTATCCATAATTTCAGACCTAATCTTATTGAACCAATGCTGGACAGTTTGCAGTGTAGTAATGTTCTTTCCAAATGCCTTATCAGTAGCTTCAGAAGCATCATTTCCAAATATTAAATCGTGCTTGAAAATTAGTCCAACGTCTTGAGTACACACTATTACTGTTACAGGTTTAATAACCTTTTATAAAAACGAGTGATGTCTCTATTTACATTGAATGTAAAGAAATACAATTACATCAATAATTCTTTAATTCTTATCATTATTCTCAGTGAGTTCGGTTCTAACTGATTCCTACAGGATTTCATCATCATCAGTCTTTTAACGTCCGTCGTTGGACATAGACCTTTCCAAGGATTTGCCACACTTCTCTATCATGGGCGTCGTAGAGCTAGTACTTTCTGAACTTGTCTAGCCCATCTCTCCATCTAATATTTTGCTGGCCTCGGTTGCGCATGTCATCTCGGGGGACCCATGTCGTGAGTCGCAATGTCCATTGGTTGTCCGCCATTCTTGCAACATGGCCAGCCCACTGCCATTTGAGATTTCTAATGGATTCTTTGATGTCCCTAACTCTTGTCTTTTATCGGATGCACTGTGCTGTCTTATGGTCTCTCCATGTGAGGCCCAGCATAATTCTTTCATGTGCACGTTGCATGGTTCTCGATTTGCAGGTCTGTCTCTTGGTTAGGTTCCATGTTTCAGCTCCATAAGTGACTATTGGGAGGATGCATTGGTTATACACCCTTCTTTTAAGGATTAATGGGATCTTCTTATTTTTGAAGGTTAAGCTAGCTCTGCCAAAGGCTGGCCATCCTAGTGTGATTCTTCGCTTGATTTCTTCTTCTTTTGAGGGTCTCATGGAGATTCGTTGTCCTAGGTAGATGTAGTGGTTTACTTCCTCCAGTTCTGTGTCCTCGATTTTGATCTCAGTGGTTTTATCCTCGATGTGGTTGTTGCACATGATCTTTGTCTTGCTGAAGTTCATGTGTAGGCCGACTTTCTTGCTCTCTTCATTTAGTTCATCTATCATTAGTTGGAGGTCGTGTAGGTTCTCTGAGTTGGTTGGTATAAATTCTGATGCTATTTGATAATATCTTGTTGTATACTTGAATTAAGACTAATCTCACAGCAAGTGTGATATCACTTCCTGCCACTCCTGTGCGGCTGAATACCAGAGTGTATAAGTGATGGCAACTCAGTGACGTCAGTAGAGTTCGATTTGGTGAGTTTAAATATGCATATGAATTTGTAATGAAAAAGTGAAACATCAATAATCCTTCCGTTTATATATAAGAATTTAGCTTTGAAAAGACCAAAACTGTTGCGATGCCAGATAGAAAATAATAAATCGACGCTTGATCTGAAGCTGTTTTCAGGCCTCCTTTCATTTTTTTCTCCTATCATCTTGTTGGTCAAATGGCTACAAGACTGGAGCTATAAATCAATAGTCAAAGGGTTTTTTTTTTCACTTTCCTCAGACGAATAAGCAATAGAACTGATTCGAGCCATTTAGCGTAGAAAAACCTCTCCTAATATACTGTGCCGACTATTTGTAAACAGTAAAAAAAAACTCAAATAACAAAGGCGGCCGTTCAATTCATCACTCTTTAATCTTTTTATGTTTTCAAGTTAATAGGCTCACAAATGGGTGATTATAACATTAATATGTATATACATACGTATACGCGGACATAGATACGTGTATCAATGATAAAAGTATGCTATTTGTAGAATTTTTCACTTTACAATATTCGGTCGATATGATTCATACTCACATCTGAAAAGAAATCATGGCTTTAGATGTTTACACAAGGTTTTGCCCTACCTGTCTCCTGTTATTCAGAGAGATGGTCACAACACATACGCCCCGCCTCACTTTCCAAATGTTGTAAATAATTACGACGCTGCCAGGGGGAGCATAAGCCTATACTATATATTTTAGAAAGAGCGATGAACGAAAATCCTCGGAATGGATCTCTGGTGTCAAGGTTCGATAGTTCGGGATTCTCACCCTGAGAATGAAAGTCGAGATGCCCCAAAGACCAGAATCTACTAAACAAGTTGTTTGTCACGATGATTCATCTCGATAACGAGTTTCTCCAATGTGTGTTTTCCCTTCGCAAAATGGACGTGAACACACACACACACACACACACACACACAAATATATATATATATATATATATATATATATATATATATATATATATATATATATATAGTAGATAGTGGATTCGCTACACAAACTAGCTTATATTTCTGCCCTCTTAAGGCCTTTATATCGGGGCTTTATATTATTGATATATCATCATATTATGTTATACTGCTAGCCTGATGTGTACCACACACACACACACACACACACACATATATATATATATATATATATATATATATATATATATGTGTGTGTGTTCAAAATGGCCGCTGGCTAATGGTATAAATGCACACCTCCAGTATACATCTCGGTGCAACATGGTGCCGTAGGCTTTTTGTGCAACATTAGTGAGTTGTGCATGCTTGCACATTAGTGCAAAGAGGAATGGGCAACACTCAATCCGTTTGGGTGTCTGTGTGCGCCGTGATGACCTGGTCACGTGTCGTACAATACAAAAGGAACAGACGAGACCGAGCGATGCAGTCGACATCGTAAGCACCGCCGCTCCGATGCGTCTCGCGGAAATAATTGCCACTTAAACATGCAGTACGAGTGGACCTCTTGTGGGTAGCAGCAGCACACGGTGAATAATTCCGGCTGCTACAGCTCCCTCTCGCCTCCCTCCCCCTCCCCTGGACCGTTTTCACTTCCACCATTATCCGTCTTCATCTTTTTTTTCTTTTCACATCTCCTTTCCTACGCTCAATGGCAATGCAACCGGTCCCATCATCAGGTGTTCGCTTGTAGCGCGCAAACTCTCCGGTAGAATTTTCCAGGCTGGGTCTATCAAGTGGCGGGAAATGAGCTTATGGCGGGAAATACCAATAATATCGACATTTTCAGCTTGGCTGGTTCCGATCGTTGCATTCAGAGCATCTCTTATATTTATTCTGCTATGTGAATTATTCTCTTGGCATTTTCTTTCATCTTTCTCTGCATAGAAGTTGACGCCTTCAGGCTCAAAAACGGGCTCTCTCTCCGGAAAGTATTCTGCCGTTTTGAATATCTCGAGAACCGATTACGTGGCCTTGATGTGAATTGACAATCAGAGAGTACTTTCCAGTGTATGTACACACTCTCACAGATGATTACCCAGTCAGTAGTGAGACGTCTCTGGATAAGATTGTACACTGCATAACCGTTACAATCACGAATACCGAGATTGCTCATTCTCCACAGTCTCGCATATATATATATATATATATATATATATATATATATATATATATATATTGCGAAACCTTGCATCACCCTTATCATCCCACTTACAGACCAGTTTCGGTTCCTTTCAACTTCAGGCTTCCCCCAAAGAACTGTTATATGTGCTTTTTGCAATCTTCTAGGGAATTAAGGTTAGACCTCATTACATAATAGTATTGATTTGAAATTAGCTTGCTAACCACTGGTTTCCGGTGAAGCTTCTTCAATTCCAATGAGAGTAGTTTTCTTCCTTCCTTTCCCCCCTCTTCTTCTTCTTCTTCTTCTTCTTCTTCTTCTTCTTCTTCTTCTTCTTCTTCTCCTCCTCCTCCTTCTTCTTCTTCTCCTCCTTCTTCTTCTTCTCCTCCTTCTTCTTCTCCTCCTTCTTCTTCTTCTTCTTTTTCTTCTTCTAACCAAACCGTCAATTAAAACTCATCCAAACTATCAAAACAGGTTCCTTCAGTTTTCAAGTTTTCTGACTATGTATGCATGTACGTAGTTTTTATTGTGTGTGCGAGTGGGGTTGTGAATATACAATGTAATTTAATGCTGAATTGGTCACTAGTTTGTCCCCCATTGCGTTCATGATTGTTTTTTTTTAAACACAGACTCTGAGTGATTCAAAAGGTGAGATAAGTAACTCATTCATTTATTATCTCTTTTTCCATTTTTTAGTTGAGCGCCCCCAATACAGCATACTATGAATAGACGCTGCTCACCTGACAGTTTCTATTGAGAGACTAACCGGACCTGTTATTATCATTATCATCATTGGACAACCGTAGCCATCAAAGATGGCAAAGTAGGGTCCGTCTTTTTTATATCTGCGTATTTTTGTGTTGTTTATGTGTTTGTCTGTTCCGGTGCCACTGGCCATAGCGTTTTGTCTGCGGATTCGAAAATAGGCACCATTACTCCATTAGCCTTCCTCTAAAAAGTTTTTTTTTTTTAAATCATATTTGGACTTTTTTACACCTTTGCGGGGCTCATTTTGACGGGTTTATCAACAATATCTAGATTCTCCAGAATCCAGATATATACCGATATTTCTTTACTGTATTTTAGATATTTTCCGGTGGAAAACACCGGTGCTGTCATGAATAGAATTCATTCTGATCACATTTATTCTTCAATGAATCTCTTTCACATGACTTCAAATTTTGACGTTATGGTTGCTCATTTATTGACTGTAATGGCAAGTCGTTATTATTGTTGCGATAATCATTGGAACAGTTGCAATGAACATAAATGTTCTAGAACGAGCAGTATTGTTATTCTACTGAGGGTAATTTGTTAATTGCCAAGTCTGACATCATCTAGAAGATCTTCGTTCATTGCAATCGTTGTTCTCATATTTCAATGGGTTAGATCGCATAGTAGTGAAGTAGATTTTCTTTAGATACCCGCGATTCTATAGTTGCCTAGGCTGAAACGATATCTTGGCTTATCCAAATATTGATTTGTTCGTGCAAGGAAATCCCCATGGCTTTTCCAATCGTTGTTTTATTGTAGCAGTAATGGATTACATTGTCTCCATTTTTTGTGCGTATTATCATTGTTGCTCAAGTTTTTACATTTCTTAAGCGATTAAACTTTTCCGTTTTATGAAGGATCATTCCGTAAAAAAACTTGTATCGATCGTGTTTTATGTATACTTGTCAAGGATATATATATATATATATATATATATATATATATATATATATATATATATATATATATATATAATTCATAATTTTTTTTCCAATTTGTAAGAATACAAAAAAAAAATACAAATATATTTTTCCGTTATTGTTGATATTTAAACAAAACGAAGAATCAGATTAGGTTGGCAAGCTTTCGTAAGAGCTAGCTCGATTTTCGAGAACAAGAAAAATCCTACTAGTCCTAGTAAGAAGGGTATACAACTGATGCCGCCTACCAATGCGAAGCTATGGCTTGATGATAAATCAAGGATCTTCTATCAAAGTAAATACAGCTAATATCATATAAAATAGAATTTTCAAGGATATGTAACCAGCGAATGTCAACATTGAGTGCTTAATGCACATGTTTTGTACTTGTAAAACATATAGCTAATTGCTGAACAGCGCGTTAAGTACGTAAGGTTCACAGGGTATATATCGCTATCAGTCCACAGTATATATATATATATATATATATATATATATATATATATATATATATATATATATATATATATATATATCTTATTGAAAATCTATTTGAAATGATCTCCTGTGATAGCAAAGTGAATGTATTATTTGGCGTAGACAACGTGAATAAAATAAACAACTGAAGAAAATGGGGCTGTTGTAGGAATCTGAAACCGATAAGGTAACGGCATCAACGTAGCGTTGCTCTAACTGTTGAGCTAAACAGTCACCAGTAATGCAAAGGCCCTGATTGCTGCTTTTAACTCCAAATTCCTACTTTGTTCATTCACTGTCTATATCTGCTTTATTTGTTTCTCAACGTGGACAATTATATTAAGACGAAATGGATATGTCATATGACATGAGTGATTATAAATGCATTATGTTACTTCACTTTACTATATTCTATTTACGCTGTCTGAGCCAAATGATAAATTCACCGTGTAATAACGGGAGATCCTTTCAAATAGAGTCTCAAAGTACTATATCGTATTTATAATTATTTGTCAGATTATGTGTCTATTTCTTAATCATGTATATATATATATCATTAAGAAATAGATACACACACAAGTGTATATATACATATATATATATATATATATATATATATATATATATATATACATATATATATATATATATATATATATATATACCATTGCAACCTTTTTGTGCAGATGTCTGTCTGTCCTGCTATTTCAAACTGATATATAAGATTGTCAGGAAACTAATCACAGCCGTAATCCGATCGCCAGACGTTGAATTATGACGTACACATGAACAATAGCTGCAGAGATTAAAATTTCAGGATTTCCAGCCTGAATCACTGTCAGTCAGATCGAGTAGTGGAAGCAGATCTCAAAGCAGTAAAAGTTACTAGACAAACGGCTTAATATCACCGAATATCGTATTGACAAGCAAATTACGGATGGATAGAAAAAGCATACAATCGGCTACAATTACATGATGTTTTATAATTCAATGTTCAATTTCTCTTATTTGAAATTCAATATTTAATACCGTTACTCAAGTACAATGTGACCTCCATTATAATTCAACCCCGACGTTTTGTAGCTAAAATCAGTTATATCTTATTCCTCCTATCGCTTCGAATTTACGAGCTTTCATTAAAAACTCTCCACACTACTTCATACAAGTTTTATTGAAAAAACATTTAATCTAAATTCTGATTGCCTTCTTCAAAATATACACCTACTGTGGTTAAACATTGCTACCAACGTCTTTTCATCATCTAGAAGCACACCTTCTTGTCATTTTTAGGGGTGATATCTAGATCTTTCTTCAGCTTTCTGTCTATCTCTACAGTGTTCTCACAATAGCTACTTTTTAATCGTATAAAAAATATGAATATAGATGTAAATATAGATATTTTCTTAGCTGAGACGTGCGTAGTGCATCGATATAAGGTTATTCAGGAAAGTGGCATGATCAAAGAGGGTCATGGCTGGCACGGTCAAAGGACACATTTCTCATATTCCATACTATGATGACACGACTTGTAGGGGATCACATGACCATCTACGGACAGATCAGCAAGCACTGATGTAGGGCTGACCGGAGAACATTTTAACAAAGTGACCTCCAAACATTTGCGAGCTAATTTATATTTTCAGCTTTTCGAGCGACCAGCGTTCCGAGGTGTTTTGTCACTGCAATATGCATAATTAGAGATGGTTGGGCGATTCGAAATAAAGGAATACAACTATCTGAAATGAGACAGCTGTATCACTAGAAGAATGCAGTCGTTTCAGGGGAAAAAATCAGACTGCAAAAATGTATACCAATTCAAAGAGCAGTCACTGGCGTTTATGCACTGTCTTACTGCCAGTCTTATTCTTGGAACTTCATTTGTGATATTTTGTAGAAAATCATAGTCAGTACCTAAACTCATCATTTTCGAATCCAAATTTCGGTCAATAATCAACGTAAGCGTGTTTATTTATATTGTAAAGCAACTTCCACGCTTTCGGCTACACTGATAATCCGTTTGGCGTCAAACCAATGACAATGATTGCATATTCCTCGATATGAAATTGGCAAAGATTGGTAATAATTCATCAGTATATTAAACGGTCGAAAGTATGTTCGTTGAACTGTTCACGGATGGATACCTCGACTTTCTCTTTTCCATTATTAATAGAAATATTCCCCCCAAATACATCTATCTTTGTCGGTTTCATTCAGAAGAAAGGAAGCGCTATACTCTGGGGCAAACAAATCACAAGAAGCGGAAAAGGTGAAGATTAAAGGATCTTTAGAACTGTGACAATAATTCATACCCATTTACACATGTCTCCGTACCTATATACAATTAATACTTACAGGATAACAAAGCGACCTGTTGGGTCACCTTTTGGGAGAAATTAATGCAATTCTATATGACCAGAACGAACACAGATATTTCACGGATTTGAAAATGAATGAATGAGCAAATAAGGGAAACTACTCCATAACAAGAATTTGATAATTATCTCCCTTTATAAATCAGTCCTCATGTAGATATGTTGAAAACAAATGCAGACGCCAAACTATCGTTATTCAGTTGCGAATCTGTTGGCTTGTGCATTTTAAGTATACCCTAATTCAATACTTCTGGCTACTATGCACCGTTTCGGCTTCTAGGAGGACACAAACAAATCGACAAGATCCGACTTTTAGTATTATATAGATGTACGTTAAAAACAGAATTCCACTGATTATTTCTTATCAGTTTTTGAGGAAATTCATTCCAAGTCTCAACTTCTGATACCCTTTCCTTATCAAAAGAAAATTTGTTTTTTTTTTTTTTAGATTGGGCGAAAGATTTTCATGTCACCTATAAAAACGCTACTAAAAATTCGGCGATAAGATAGGAGTTCTTGTATCAAAGTTATTTAAAGGTCTTTTTTAATGCCTCCTCACCAGGACATCTCACACTTATATTCTTCTAACCTCAACTCCAATGAACAAGCGTCAATGTCAACGTGTCCACTTGCATATTCTAAATGACACAAGTGTGAAACACAAAATATACCTTTTTAAATGCTGACTGGTAATCATTACATTGACGTACATGAATCTATAACGGTATTTTCATCAGAGTAGAGAGGCTCAAAAGATCATAAATAGACTCTAAAAGATATGCATGTCTGTAAAAAAAAGTATAATTACTCAGAGTATTTTTCAGAAAGTAACGTAATAATGAAATTAAAAGTCTGAGGTTGCGCACCATGAATCCGTCTGTTGAATGAACTGCTTCCGTCGCACCTTGATGATTTCATAATGGGCCATCTTATAAAGACATGCATTTAATTTCATCGTTGCATTAATCTCTGATGAATATGGTATTTAATAATGCTTCTAAATAAAGATTTATTAAAAAAATAGAGATACTTTTTAACCTCTTTATGCAGGTTAAACACCGCCATATGTTTATTTAAAGGGACTAAGTCACCATTGTCATTTATATCAAATGGCCTCACATGGGGAGACCACAAGACAGCATCAGTACATCATAGAATCCATTAAAAATCTCAAATGGAGGTGGGCTGGCCATGATGCAAGAATGGCAGACAACCTATCGACATCGCGACTCACGACATGGATCCTCCGAGATCACATGCGCAACCGAGGCCGGCAGAATATTAGATGGAGAGACGAGCTAGACAAGTACAGGAAGTACTGGCTCTGCAACGCCCATGATAGAGAAGTGTGGCAAATCCTTGGAAAGGTCTATGTCCAACGACGGACGTTAAAAGACTGATGATGATGATGAATGCTTTCTGGACAGACTTCGTACATGTATGTATGTCGGGTGTTTCTCATGAAGTGATGATTAACATTTTTGTTCTAGAAAGTCATTGCAAGTGAGTTCACCCCTCACAGGGTTCTCAAGTGTTATGATCCAGTGTGAGACGAAGCTTAACTTATAAAACATTCATGTAGGGAGGTCAGCAGTTGAATGTTAGTCGAGTGTGTAATGTTACTGAACTCTATTGTAAAAGATGAAGGGCATTTAGCTGAGTGCAAAGTACTTTATTGGACCCGAATCTGCTCATGAGATCAAAAATTATGAAAGTTTGAAGTTTTGCAAAAAAGATTAGAAATATGAGAATTGGAATCTAGCCTTTCCACATGGTCCAAAAGAGAAAAATGATGCAAAAAGAGAGTCCTTTTACTGCAAAATTTGCCCACTTTTGAGGACTAAATTTGGGAGATTTAGTTAAATCATATGGGGAATTCATATTTCATGTACTATTTTCGTAGGACCCAGGTTTACATCGCAATCATTCACCTAGCTAATCAATTCAATAGATTTTGTCCAACAGAGCATACATTTCGAGCTGTGTTGTCAATTTAGCTCTTTTGGAACAAAAATTTGCTTCGTTTTTTTCGTTATATAGCTACAGAATTCCGAATCTTGCTTTTAGCTTCAAATCTAACACTTTGACCTTGCAAAATTGTTTATTGCTAATCTTGGCGTTTTTTTCTTCTTTTTCATTAGATTTATTCGCGATTTTCTTATTTTGATTTTTTTCAAATTGGTAAATGAATTGCATCAGCTCAATCTTTTCTATTTGCTTTGAATTCTTTTGCTAATCACTCGCTCGTCTATTGTTTCAAACTTTTAACTTATTTATTGAGATTATCATTCAAAAGAATTTATAACAAAAGAGTGAAGTTTAAAAAGCAAAGAGCGACCTCATCAAATAAACATTGTGAAAACGGTCGAATTAGTCTAAGTGGTATTAATTAATATTTACATTAATTTTACAATCAAAATATTGGTCAAGTGTAATGGTAGTAGTAATATCTTCGCAGGGTTAAGTTACTGCTGCTGATGATTCTGAAGAATACTCACAGACGCCCAGACTGTCAAAGTGGCTAGATTTAGATCCTAAAACAGCTATATTGTCATCGCTGGAATGGAGCAATAAGATTCAAAATGGGTGCACACAAAACACTCTGATACAAATTTTCTCAAATAGGTTTATGATGATGCTCAAAACATTGAATTTCAAAGCAATCGGTTACGCAATTCTCTGAGTTTTATTTATCATCGATTTTTTTTTTACACTCATGAAGTATTGATTCTGTTTCGTAATAGGGTGAAATACCCAGGAGACAAAGGTGTAAATGGAAGTAATTAAGAACCATGTATAGAAGATTTAGATCGAGAGATTTTTACATTATTTCAACACATGGAACCCCGTACGAGAGCTAAATATGCCGAAGTGTTTTACATACCATTTGAGTGCATTGCAAATAGGTGATCTTTGCTCGCAAAAACTTTCGTCGAAACAGTATTGTCTACCATCTTTTGGTACATATATATATATATATATATATATATATATATATATATATATATATATATGTATGAGTGTGTGTGTGTGTTTGTGTGTTTGTGTGTGTGTGTGTGTGTAAATCGATGGATAATTAGTCAAGCTACAATTTACAATCATTTATTACCGAAAAAAGTCACAATTGAATTCGATGATATGGTAGCGACCTGGTTATTTTTCCGATCATATTTGTCACGAGACTGACCTCCTTACCAACACAGAATCTCAGCGTTGTCTGTGGAAAAATAGGTGAGCATCTGACAATACAGAAATAAGAAATGTTGTTTGATTAATGTGTTCTCGCAACCAGGTATGGAGAGTGACCAGAGCTGAATAGTTCGTGTGTATTCAGTTTAGTAACTGGAAGGTTGTGCGATCGAATCTAGACATGGGTGTCGCACACATTTGGGTAGGTTCATGTATACTCCCAGGCACATATATGTGCAGGGCCACATGCAGCGGCAGACATACAAATGTAGTTGATGCAGTTTTCCATGACAAAGTTATTGAAATATTTGAGAGCGGAAGTTCGGGTTTAGGATTCCGATAATATGAAAATAACAAAACAGTTTCTTTCCACCCTGAACGATATTTTTTCACAAATAACGGCCCAGTTCAGCATTACAGCTACAATGTTAATGGAAAAAAAACTCTTGGGGGCTTGAATAAATATCTTTTTGAATATGTAGAGACTGATGTCAAAAACTTGATTTTTTGAAAGGAAAAACATTGTTGACAATAAATGTTAACTTCCAGATTAAAAATGGAAATTTTCATGAAAAGGTGATGAAAACTGAATTGAATGCCAGGTAAGATTGATCATTTGTACTCATATCTAATAGAGACAACCAAACTTGTACATATATATAAGGATATGTGCGTGTTCATAAGCTTATATAAGTTATGCCAAATCAGCAGAATCATCTAATTGGTGAAATTTAATTATTTTTGTAAAAATTTTGATTTCACTGACTACGTAAACTTTTGATCATAAAAATAGTTATTTTTATTATTTGCGACACAATAATATACACTTGGTCGTTTGGACAACTTCGCTTATTCGTTGTAACATATGAATTGGCTTGGTTACTAAGACGGTTGCATGTTTGTCACCAGAACCAATGGTTGGTGTTCGAATCCCGGTGAAAGCCGGAGATGCTGATTTTCAGAATACGCAAGCCCTGTCCACCTCAAAGACTAGTGTAATACAATCTTGCTTTTCCCATTTCTGCACAACCAACGTACTGTAATAAGCTGAGTTAAGTATATAATAAATTTGCCTGTCCAGTTGCGATGTTCAACACGTTTGTTTCCTTGCAAAACAGTTCTATCTCACCAATGGTTCAGTCCTAAGCAATCAGCCTTACACGAGGACGCTGAAAGACTGGCGCGGCATCATCTTTCTTGATCAGCTCGTATGAATATACACTAGAGACGGGACGGTCATGTACACATTTTACATTCCAATGAAATCATGGATGAAGATGGGAATATGAAAGCAGTTGTTTAGGCCGGACGCATCGGGTTGCAACATGAGTTCCGTCATAGAATCAAGTGTTTAAGTGAAATCCCTCTGTTGCAGTTGGTCGTCTGACAATATCTAGGCACAAACAGCTTGAATCTCTTGAATATTTCGACGAGAGAAAAACAAAAGGGCAAGACCCACTTCCATACTTACCTCTCATTCTTTTACTCTCTCTCTCACACACACACACTATATATATATATATATATATATATATATATATATATATATATATATATATATATATATATATATATATATACTATACTATTCATGAGTGATAGGCAGTAAAACCAGCTCGCTAACCACTGTGTCACAAAAAGGGTCTTCTCCCCCCCCTCACACACACACGTGTGCTACCTAAATTATTCATGTTTGCATTTAGTCTCCAGCATCACCCCTGATGTAGTCCCCCTATGCATGGAAACAGCGATCTCACCGAAAGCACTGGTCTTAGAGGTTTGTTTTGAAAGCCATACTATATTTAGTCAGAAATGATATTGTTCACACGTTAAAAATCGTGTAATTCTCTATTTTGAACTTTGAGTGTAGTTATTTACCAAGTATAGCTTAGTTTGCCGGAAGTCTACAAGACTGGGGCACTCAGTTAAGATTAAAATTGTTACAGTTTGTAGATGTCTATGAGACAAACTTGCTGAACAGTACACTACGGCTGGGTGACTTTATGCATTATGCAGTAAAATAAATATTAGGTTGGTGCAAAAGTGATCGCAGATTTTGTTCTTCTAAACTTTGATGCATATTTTGAAATGATGGGCAGACCATGTTGCAAGAAGGAAAGATAACCGATGGACATCACGTCTCAGAATATGGATCCGCAGAGATCACATGAGAAACTGATGTCGACAGAACACAAGATGGAGAGATGAACTAGACACATTTAGGAAATACTGGCTCCGCGACGCCCATGATAGAGAAGTGTGGCGAATCCTGGGAAAGATCTATGTCCAACAACGGACCTTAAAGAATGATGATGATGATGATGATGATGATGATGATGATGATGATGATGATGATGATGATGAAGTATACCATTTCTAAGTCTGAATTTCATTCTGTTTATTTAAACTGAACATTTCTTCACACTATTTATTCTGGATTATTCGAGGCTGTCAAATGGAGGATCTAAAAAAAAGCAAATTCGAGCAATTTTGCTGTATGAATCCAGTATGGGACATAAAGCAACGGAAACTGCTAACAATATCAACCAAGTATTTTTCCAGGAGACTGTCAACAAACGTATTGCTCGATATTGGATCCAAAACGGAGACGAGAGCCGTAAGACGAGGAGGGTCGTGGACGTTCTCCTCTGATTGACCACATTCAATTGACGCCCATTTTTGTGGCAGACAAAAGCAAAAGTCGAGAGGTTACAGAAGAACTAACCGTTGACTAGTCAACAGTTCGACATTTACATAAAATTGGGGAAGCAAAAAGTTCAACATGTTGCTCGAATGACTCTGAATGAAGAGCAAAAAGGCTCGCAAGTCTCAGGAATGACCGAGCGGAAATTAAAAAATTAACAAACTAAACTACGAAACTCACCCAGCTTACTCCCCAGACCAAGCTGCAACTCAAAACACCTTTGGAGAATTCATTGGTTTCAAGACCCAAGAATTGTATGCCTACGGAATAATGGACTAGTTTCCAGTTGGAAAAACTGTGTAGATTATGAAAGTTCTTATTTCGATTGATAAATGTTATTCTAACCTGAAATATACCTTAATCCTATCGTAATTAGGTTGTTACACATGTCAAGTTATGTAAATGCACTTAACAGACACAACTGCACTTCTTAAGGTTCTGTGTGTATAGAGATATAACACGTTAATATTGGAGTTTAAACCCTTAACAGAAATAGTGTCTACGCAAAAGTTGGACTGAAGCTGCTGATAACGTTAACTAAGCACCTGGAATGAACATAGCTTCAAGGCAAACTCTTCAGCGTTGGATCAATAGGTGCAGGTCTGAAAATATAAATGCCAATGATAAATTTCGTGTGAGGCCCAAAACTATTCTTAATTATGAAGATCTATTGACAGCAGTGGCCGACAACGTAGGAATAATGGTTCGATTACTATCTGGAGACTTTAAGACTTCAACAGCAACCATATCTCACCTTCTCAGGGTAATAGGAAAGGTTAAAAGTTGGAAGAGTGGTTCCCACATGAACTGAATGAATTCTACATGACAGTGCCAGACCCCACACCTCTCAGCTGACGATGTCAAAGCTTAGAGAATTGGGATATGAAGTCTTGCGGCATCTGCCATATTCACCTGACATTTCTTCGACGGGTTATCGTCTTTTCAAGCATTTTGAAGTTCATATCTGTAATAAAAGGCTCAATAATGGGGAAGCCATAATTCAAGCTCTTATTGAATTTGTGAACACTAAACCTAAAGCGTTTTATAGAAATGGAATTTATCATGAGAGGATCATGGGTAAAAACACCTAAAAAGTATTGAGTTTCACGGCAGAAACCGGTTGAAATAGAGAGGGCGAGTTGCAATTACTAGTTTGTTAGGACCATTAACTCTGAGGTACCGGAATCCTATTTTTATCCAAATCATAAAATGCTTTAAAATTTTATATATTTCCAGTAATTAGATGCCCCCAAACCCGTCTAAGAACTTTCATTTTCATCAGTTCAGTATTTTCAAAGAACATTTTTTTCTTTTTGCAAGTGGACGTATACTTATTTACAAATAAAATGTAAGCAAATAATGGGATCTACCCTTACTAACCATTTTCCAAGTGTTTGCTTATAAAATATAAACAAACAATTGCATCGGCCATAATTTGCTATTACCTGAGCAAATTCTCCCTAGAAGCCTACATACAAAATTTAATTAAAGTATTTTCAATAATAGGGAAGTTATCAAATTGAGAAAATAACACAATAATAACGACGACAGACACCTACAGAGAATGATAGTCCCCAGCTTTTTCCCTGGCGGGGACAATAATTGTCATAAATGGCTCATATTTTGATTAAATATTTGCTGTTTTCCGTGGTGTACATTATCTTTCATCTAACCATTAAACAAGAACCAAACGTTCAATACAGGGTCCACTATAAAGTTTAAACACCATTATTGTCAGATCACGTGGCTCTGAATATAAGATAATTTTAAGTAAGAAGCATTTCTCTTGAGTTTCGGGTAAATCTGACTTAAAACAGCTGAAAAAAATCGATGCCAAAACAAAGTTTAAACAGTATCATTGCCGGATCACATTAGCCTGAGTGAAAGATATTATATAAGTAAGAAGTATCTTCTCATGGGACATCTTCCTACTTGATTTCAAGTAAATCTTACCCCAAATAGCTGAGAAACAATATAGGGACCGACCAAGTGGACAACGTACAGAGCCCTTTATAGAGAGACAGAACCGCCTTTAAAGAAGGACATTTCATATTTAACAACCTAATACAAAGTGGAGAATGCTGCAAGGTTATCAAAATTTCAACTACGATTAATGTTAGACTGGACACCAGCACAAACGTCGTATTAAAAAATAAAAGTGACTTTAACACTCGTTGTATGAGTTAATTTGTTCCAAAAATGTCAAATTTGTCCTCCAAATCTAGGTCAGCCACCCAATACTCTAAAGCCGATGTGGACGTTGCGAAATACATGTGTGAAGCTAACATTTATATTGAAGGATATTTTATCATGTGAAGCTGGAGAGGTAATTGGAGCTGTCTGTGTATCATTTTTCTCTGCAATTATAGTTTAACTATTTTAGAGAATCTGATGACTTCATCTACTTCAACAAACATTCTACTTATTTTATGGTTTATTGCAACAACCCTGGTAATATTTAGTTACGGTCAATGATAATAGCTGTGCAATTAGTAGGAAGAGAATGAGATATACACACACACACACACACACACACACACACACACACATATATATATATATATATATATATATATATATATATATATATATATTATATCATTTCAGTCAATCATTTCCGAATATCTGTTAATGTAATTTATGCAAGTTTTCCTGTGGGTTTTATATTTTACACAGAATTACATTTTATCATATGAATGAATTTTCCGAGTGAGATCATCAGTTGTTTACCATGTAACTGTTTCAGGGAATATATATATATATATATATATGCTAGCAGGAATACCCGGTGTTGCCAGGGGAAAATAACTCCTAACGTGACAACATATGGAAATATCACAAGACTGTACAGTATATTAAGAGAAAAATGGGTGTCGGATTTATTATAAAATCAATCCAATCGTTTTTCTTCTCTCTGTTGACTCATAATTACATAAAGGTCAGTTTTGTGGGCGATGAAATAAAGGGAATTATATTTAAAAAAAGGAAAAAAAGCAGAACTACATGGAAGCAAATAAGTTATTTAGAGAGAAAAATTAGAAACGTTCATTTTTTTCTATTTCTTATAAAACTCGAAAAATTAGATAATAAATTATTGAATTAAATCAATTTTTAATCTTTAATTAAATCAGTCACTAGTACTCAAGAGTTGCAAAAATACTTTAGATGAACACGCTTATTTGGAAATATCTTTTTTTACAAACGACTCGCCACTCTTTCTTGTTGCTGATGAAACAACATCAAGAGATGCTCTAAAATCTTAGCGCATTTATTAGGCATGTCTCCGTGGTGTAAGCGGTAGAGTTTCCGACTGCCTCTAAATTTGGTTACCTGTAATCTAATATATATATATATATATATATATATATATATATATGTATATATATATATATATATATATATATATATACATATATATATATATATATATATATATATGCGTGTGTGCGTGTGTATGTGTATGTATGTATAAATTTGTTTGCCAGTAATTAAATATATATATATCCATATATACACACACACACACACATATATATATATATATATATATATATATATATACACACACACACACACACACACACATATATATATATATATATATATATATATATATATATATATATATATATATATATATATATATATATTCATAAAACAAAAATATCTTCTCTCCATGTCTTTTTCATTTTTTTTCAGCTCTGGATTTCTTCTTGTTAAATCTGTACCTCTGCTTATCTTGTCTCCCTCGCTTCGGCTCCCTATTACCGCTTAGGGAGTTCAGGAGGAACAATTTAAGCAGTTCGAGTGGGGCAGCAGATCTTTTGAATCTAAATCCACCTCCTTTTTTTTCTCATTCTACTGTTATCAATGTTCAAATCTCAAAACGTTTCTTTTCTTACTGTTTTTCGTAACTTCTCGATCTACCAACTTATAAACTAAATAAGATTATTTTTTCCGGTTTAGGAAACATAGATTTTTAGTTTCAGGTTCCACGACTGATATATTTACTTAACCCATTGAAGAATTTCGCTCGTGTGTCGCCTCGTGAGTGGCGTTATCATGCAGTACAATCGGAAAACTTTGGATAACTCTTGATGTGTACATATGCGTATGTGTGCGTGTGTGTGTGTGTGTGTGTGTGTGTGTGTGTGTGTGTGTGTGTGCACGTTAGTGTGTTATAAAAGTTGCACTTTTATAGAAATTTCATAAATTTTGTAGTCTCAAATCATCCTACGATGTTATATGCAAGTCAGTTATTTTCCAATCCCAGTTAATTTACTGTGTTCAGGGGATTCCGTGTTTTGTATAAAAATTGATTTTATTCCTAAATTTGGATCTTAATGTTGTACGTTTAACTTTGTTACGGGAACCATCAGCTGTTTTACCATGGACCAATTTTATTTAAAAAAACAAACAAACAAACGCAAAAACAGTATTGGCTCCGCGACGCTCACGATAGAGAGTTGTAGTGAATCCTGAGGTAGGTCTATGTCCAACGACGGATGTTAAAAGACTGATGATAATGATGATGATGATAACAGGCATTTTACCATGGTATCACCTGTGTTATCAGTCACATCCTCACCACGGATATGTTACTTTTAGATTTTCATTATTATGATTTGTAATTTCTTCGTCTGGGTTTTCTTATCTTTTATTATTAAATTAGTATATCATTTTATTATAATCTATAGATGCAGTGTATTATTTCATTGATGCTAAATGGGTTGTATGTTTTGTGAATTATGTATCGCGGATTGAATTGTACGGATCTGCTGTTGAATTTATGCGGACTATCTATCTATCTATCCATCTATCTATCTATCTATCTATCTATCTATCTATATATATATATATATATATATATATATATATAAGTTCTGTGGAAAAATTATATAAATATGAATAGATTAGAGAAATAGAAATCTTTGCGTATGTCTTACTTATATCTCTCTCTTGCTTATTTTAGGCATTTTTTAGAAAAAAAATCCTGACTTGTGGCTTTGACTGTTCAAAATAGACTGACCAGAAATACTAATTTTGGAGAATCTTGGAAGAAATCTGAGATGTTAAAATTGATGGGTAAATTATATATATATATATATATATATATATATATATATATATATATATATATATATATATATATATATATATAATTGGAAACTTAATATAATCTTAGGTTTTCATTCACTCCTAAGGGGTTGAGTGATTGAGAAACACTATACAAATATATAGGGGGATTAAGAATTAAAAATGAACACCAAATATGTCAATATGTCATGGTGTATATGAAAACAAGCTACATCAATAAGAGATCTATGTAGTAGTTACAATTATTATGCAAAAATTCAAATGGCCTTCAGATATTCACATAAGATCCTGAATAAAATAAATGGATTGGTGTCTAAATGTAGAAACAAAGGCAAATTCGCTGGAGAATCTGTTATAGAAGGTTAATTAACCGCATTTGGTGAATATATAAATGTATATACATTTTACAATTAAATATCAGTAACAAAAGTCAATGAATACATATATATATATATATATATATATATATGTGTGTATGTGTGTGTGTATATATATATATATATATATGTGTGTGTGTATATCATTAATGTATATGTGTATTATAGTAAGTGGATTCGCTACACAAACAAGTTTATGTTTCTGCCCTCTCTGGGCCTCATCGAGATTTGACATGTAACTTGCAAACACCAGCAAAAACATTCACACAACTAAAAACAATAAAGCAAAATGTATAGCTCCTCCCATTCGTAGTGACACCACAAGACTCTCACCGAATTCCCCAAACAAGAATCAAAAATACAAACTATCATTCGCCTGATGAGGCCAAGAGGGGGCAGAAACATAAACTTGTTTGTGTAGCAAATCCACTTCCCATTATATTTCCAGCTCTACTCTAAAACAACTTGGCTCTCTGAGTATAAAGTTGAATATATCGAATACTCTATGAAATAAATCCATCACATATCTGACATTGCTTTATATTATATTATGCTATATCGAAAACCTGATCTGTAAAATTTGGTAGACTTCCGAAAATACGATTACCGGAAGCATGCTTACAAATTATCAATTTTATGTATCATAGGAGATATCCTCAAATTGAACTTATTAGGAGAGCGTGAAAAGTTGAGGAGAGGAGTCTCCAGGACCTTTTATCTCAAAATATTAAAAAAAAAAATACGGCTTCTAATAGAAGAGTGTCCTTAGTAGTCAAGTGACACAGAAAGTTTAAAAGAATTGCATCTATCCTGCATAGAAATCATTTGATATCAATTGGGGATCACACAGAACTCGTCGCAGTCTTTCCGGAGCCTCCATAGTTTTGTACCACCGAAACCAAAACCTCCGACCAATCTTTGTCTCTTATCAGCCAAAATTTAATGAAACGCCAGGACAAAGAATCAGATGCACTCAGGAGAATTCTTTTAAAAAAAGGGCAGTCACGCGTGCAAATTATGTAACCACAAGGGACGAACAGAAACATTGAAATACGTTACATCAGGCAATACATGCAAACTTTTGGGAGGTTCTTGCTAATTTAAATTATTATTTATGCCGTGGAATGTGCCAAACATGCCCTAATAAACGTGGAGTTCACATCTACTACTTTGAGAAGACGTTCCAACAAGCATTACGGCGATGTGAATAAAGAACCAGCAGTGACAGAGCTGGGCAAGCAGTTTGATAAAAACAAGACTTTCTGTTCTGATAATGACCTCCGGGTACACGTTCAAGAGAATGGGATGCCTGACGCCCTAGCACACCACGAGAGTAAGTGAATGTTAAGTCTAGGAACTCATGAACCAGATGGCTTAAATAATGATCTCAGCTAACTGGTTCGTATTCACCAGAAACTCTTTGTTACCAAAGATTCTAAGATACACAACGTTTTTCTTGATGTCAATGTGTGACAAGTTGTTTCGTTTTCCTTGAGAGAACACTCATTGCACTTTTCCAACTTTTTTTTTAATCATTCTTAAAAGGTTCAACGTTAATCAAACTTTGATACGTAACAACCAAACTAATTCGTTTCCCTTTGCAGAATGCACCATCAAGTTTTTTAGATTTAATTTACGATTGAATTTTAACTGAAGGAAATACGCTATAAAACGTAAGATTTCAGGTTTGTTTTATCATTTTCATTATACCGTGCTTTTTTAAAATTCTAAACAGTCTTATTTTCCTTTTTATAATAATAATAATAATAATAATAATAATAATAATAATAATAATAATAATGTTGATGGCAACAAAAATAAACTATGATGCATTATCTAATATCAAATAGATTAAATGTACAAAGGGGAGCTTATAACTAAGATGAATTTTAAAATAAATAGGTCTAGAAAGAATATTTCAATTTTCGAATGTTTTATGAACGAAAAGAGTTGAAAGAAAAATACGTTTGAAAAACAGCTTAACGTTGAAATTTAAAAAGTAACCGAGAAAGATCTGTACCAGTCTTAATCGGTGTTTACCACAAAATAGATTTAAATTTGTTACTGGATATATTCCTGTTTTGATATTTATTGTTTAATACTGTCTCTGAGACGGCATCGAGACCTCTACAAACAAATTATAATCTAGTATGCATGCTTGTATTTGTTATCAATGATTCATATAGAACAAAACAATTTAAGAAAATATGGTTGCTGCAGGACTCGAACCTGGGAACAATATGGTAGCGCCAACGTAGCGTCGCTCTTAACATTAAGCTAAACAACCACCGGTAATGCAATGGCCCAAATATCTGTTTTATCTCCAAATTCTCATTTTGTTCATTCACGGTCTATATCTGTTCTATTTGTTCCTCTCAGCACGACTATTAAGTCATCAAGAAACGGATATATATGATCCGACAGAATGATTATAAAGTGCGTTATATCATATTGGAACTCTTATTTGAAATGATCTCCCGTTATTACACGTTTAATGTATCATTTAGCCTAGATAATATAAATACAACAAGCAATAAAACAATTAAACACTTAACATTGAAAGAAAATGGGACTGCAACAGGAATTGAATCTGCAATCGACATATCTATAGATGTTTGTATTATGGATGCAAAGTGATCTGATAGAATCTTGATGAAAGTGACAATTGGAAGATGAAGAGAAAAACTCAAGAAATGCAGGTGTTACATCTCAATTTTTTTTTAAAATTATTCTGTGAGCATTTTTCGTTGCACTTCGAATGGTGCCGGCCAAAACAACTGAACAACACAGAAATATCCCCATTTCTCGACCTCAAACGTGTAAACAGCTGATTTTCTGTGAACCGCAGCACATTTTTCCTTGGAAAAGATGGCTGGTATCCGTCAAACTGCACCGAAACATGCCCACGGAATAATTAAAAGATTATGAGACGTAACACCTGGTTTCTTCTCCGCTTTTTATCTTTTCCTTCCAGTTGTTACTTTCATCACACATACACCCACACACCGATATATATCCAACAATGTAGACGGTACGGAAAATTGCACAAAGGTGTAGAAATCCTAATCCTAACTTCTGTCCAAACTGCTCTTATCTTTTGAATTTATGGATCCATTATTTGATTTTTCTCCATGATATAAAACACTTAACGTCGATGCTCATGCGGTGAGATATTACGTGACATTGTTTACATGAAAAACCGAAATATTTCATACTGTTTGATGTCAAAACTGATTTGAATGCAACTATTTACGTACATATATATCCATATATATATATATATATATATATATATATATATATATATATATATATATATATATATATATATATTACTGAGTGGGCAATACACATACACACAAACACACTCTTGCACTTCCATAGGAATAGAGCACTCTGATGGACGGGGAATTTAAATTAAATAAATTTATCGCTTAAATTCAGCCTTACTGACCGTTCGGTTCCCGCATAGGTAGGATATTGGTCTCTGGGTCCGAAGTGAAGGTTTCAATTTTACCTTGTGGTACTGGATGTGGTAACAGATAGTCTATAGCCACACTGAAGAGTTGTAATACAACGAAACAGCTGCCTGTGGATGATACAATATATATATATATATATATATATATATATATATATATATATATATATATATATATATATATATATATATATGCCCAGGTCACTGCTAATCATATAGATTTTTTTTCTAATTCTTTGTGTTAAGAAGATTATTAAAGGACTCTTTAATAATTCAGCAATTTTTCTAATATCACCAAGTATGTAAATTTTTCTACCGAAGAAAGAGAATACACATTAATTATTGATAGAATGGTAGCCATTTTTCTCTGGAAATATCGGTAAGGAAATGCCAAAGGGTTGGGAAAAACTTGGAATTGAGTAAGCAGCTGTGCTTGCTGTCCTCATGATAGACGGACAGTCAAACAGACAGAACGATGAATAAATAAAGAGAGTTTCAAACTGGATGTCAGTTAGAATGAAGAAGAAACAGTTTCTCCCTCTGGCTTAACGGGCAACAGCATATGATAGGGCCGGCGGGAAAGATGACAAATTAGGGATCAGATAAAGTAGAGATTCGGAAATGGTTAAAAGGGAAAATAAAAAGAAAGGATGAAGATTATCAATAGAAGAGAATTATTAGTGTAAAAGAAGGGAGTTTAAAATGAAGAAATGGAAAAATAGAAAGGAAAGAAATAGAGAAAGAAGACATACGTGCGTAAAAGAACGAAAGAAAGAAAGAAAGACAAAGATGGCTTTTTAGAAAGAGAGAAAAAAGACAAAGGAAGATTTATAGATATAAAATAAATGAATGAGTGAATGATAGATGTCTCGAGATTGTGAATCTAAAAGGTGAAGAAAAGAAGGAAAACCGGGATGTGTAGAAACAAGAAAAAACAGTCGAGGATAGAAAGAAAAAGAAGAAAGAGAAGCAGGTGAAAATGAAAGGAAGATGGAAAAAACGAAAGAAAAGTTAAAGAGAGAAAATAGAGAGAAAAAGAAAAAGAAAAGAAAATGAATAACATAGATAATGAATAAATGGAAAGAATAAAGAAAAGGTGTCTGCGAACGACTCGGGGAGCAAAAGAGAGAGAGAGGGTGTGTGTGTGTGTGTGTATGTGTGTGTGAGAGAGAGTGAGAGAGAGAGAGAGAGAGAAGAGGGCGACAACACAAAGAAAATAAATGGGTAAAATAGGAAAATAAGCTGAGTAGAGAACACAATACAACTTCAACATAGTCGGCTGAATGCAGGTGAAATCTGTTATACACAGAGTAATATTCATCGACGAAAATACGCTTAGTAGAGGACATTAGCGCATGTATTCCCTTCCTATATCATAATGAACTAGATTCTGTACGTTTGTAACAATATCTCAGCAAAATCGGCACATCGTAGTAAGATTTTTGTCAGCTCATTACAGTTATGAATAAAAATCCTATAACTCGGAGAATAAAGCAATTTCCAATTAAATGTTCAACTTACTAATGATAGGGTGGCGGTTACATGTGCACTCATCCCAATATTCTATATCATGCTTATCCAATTTCTCGAGATAGATAACTACAGTATATCAAATGCTAATTATAGGCTACTTTTCATTGTTTATTCATTTATTTGCAAATATTTATAACATAACTTCAATAAATAGGAAATGACTTGACAATGACTTCAATGTCCGTCAAAAAATGTTCTAGTGCAAAAATATTGCACACATTATTCAAACGATATATATATATATATATATATATATGTGTGTGTGTGTGTGTGTGTGTATATATATATATATATATATATATATGCGTATTGGTATGGATTATGATTATTCCTACAATTCGAGAATGAAATGATAATATTGGAAGGCTTATTGAGACAATTTTTTTTCTTTTTTGACAGTTCACCCAAGCTCATCTTGGTCAAGAACTGAGGTGTTGCAAGAAATTCGTGTTTTTATAAAAATACCAGTTTCTCGTAGGGTCTCAGAAAAACGTCAGTTTCATGTGACATCTCAGTTCTTAACAAAACCCGGCACGACCGAAATGTTGAAATAAAATTCATTTATTTCAACAAGCCTTACGATATTGTCATTTGACTCTAATATATGTATATATATTTATATACATAATATTACATGCATTTTTTTTTAGTTTTAAAACTTTATTTGAAATGATATCTCGGTGAACAAGACTGCAGATATAGAGTGAGCAATTGAACACATGGGCCGTTGCAGGAATCGAACGTATGCCCAACAGGGGGTCATCTTGACGCGAAGCCGCTCTTACTTGGGCGCAAAATATTGACATTCATTGGATATGAACAAAGCATAATGTCTGTTGCTGAGAAGTGCGTTGGGCACGAATGGTTAACATTCGCCAGATATATATTCTAGTTCTACTTACCTTGGTGAATATTGAGCATTGGGAATAAATATCAGCAACGGAAAAAAGTATGTTTACAAATTGAAATAGAAGCTACACGAAAGGATTCTCTCTCCTTCTCTCCCCTTTCTCTCTCTCTCTCTCTCTATATATATATATATATATATGTATATATATACACGTAGATGCAAAAAAATGAATACTCCCATTCAAAGGTATAACTATACATAAATATATGTTAGCTGAAAATTGAAATCAAAGCTTGAGTGGTATGGGGTTGGATCAGCATTGCAGGGGAACCATGTTAATATAACAGTTTTGTCGTTGAATCCGGGAATTATCCTAACAAGAAAACCTCGCATATAAAATATCTAATTCTATGTAAAACATGAAACTCTTTGAAAACCTGACATTGATTGCATTAACAGATATCTAGAAACAATTTGCTAAAATGACATAGTCTTTTTACATCTTTAGTATTTAAAGCTGTTAAGCTCTCTAGACTATATATACATTGATTGCATTACCAGATATTTAGAAACAATTTGCTTTAATGACAGTCTTTTTACATCTTAAGTATTTAAAGCTGTTAAGCTTTCTATCTATATATACTCACTTGCAAATACACACACACACACACACACACACACACACACATATATATATATATATATATATATATATATATATATATGCACGTGGGTGTGTATATTTATAGTCGGGTATCCATTTTCTTCGACGCCGGGGAAATCCTTTTCCCAGACAAGAAAACCGTAACGAGAACACTCATTCCTTTACGTCTGTTTTATCAAGGTTACCTTTTCCCACCCACCACCTCCCTTTCCCACTCTTATCTATTTATCTCTCCTCCTCCTCCTCTAATTGTTCCTCGCCCTCTTTCATTCTCCTAGCTCTATACTTTGACGTGAACGATCACACATACAACAAATCAAGCTGAGACCCCCATACAGGCTGTAGCTGAGTTACTTTCTCTGTTATGCCAACTGCGCATGTCGGGGGATGACGTTTCGACGTACTTGCTCTAAACTGACTGAACATCCCTCATTAATATTTCAAATATGGCGAATAATACGTAACATTAATAATAATATGCTTATTATGATAATGTAATTTATAATAATGTCATCCATAGACAAGTTTCAATCTGACTACAGGCGTGATTGAAAATTTTGCTCTGCACTGAGTCCAGTATTCTCCCCTTAACCTAGGCAGAACTGGACGGTCAATAGGACCGAATTAAGCGATACGTATTTTACATCTACCAGAGCGCTCAATTCAAAAGTTAGATGAGCATTGCATAATTCTTTTTTGCAGATGAGTACCCTACTCAAGAATGCTCAACTTTGAAGGGGGAGCATTAATGATATTTAATATATAAGTTCGGTTGTGTGTAATTCTGTCCATGTGCACACCTGACAGAGGTAAAGAGGGGGCAAAGTGAGACAAATTCACTTAACATCAGCAGTAGCACCATCATCATATATTGATACTGTGGTGAAAACTGGCCTATTCATTTTTATCTGATCAATTACTGCAAACCAGTGCTTCTCAAACCAGAGGTTGTGAAACCCCTCCGGGGGTTGTGTGAAGAGTATTGAGCTTTTACAGAAATGTCAAGATAACTTATGTTATTAGAGCTTTAGGTTTTTTTAAATTCCTATACATATATTTACTTCTAGTGGTGCTCATTGTGGAAGGACTCAATATTATTCAATAATTTTATGAACACAAATTATGTTTCGGTCAAGTTTTGGCAATTTCTCCTGTAATAAATAGGAAACATCGTAAGTGATATTTTGCATTTTTACAGGCGAGGGGTATTTGTTTCTATGCTCAGTTACTGCAAGATTATGACTAGAGACTAATGACACTGAGTGAGTGGTTACGAAATCATTTGTCTCATCGGGCGAGAATTGGGGGAAAAAGTTTGAGAAGCCCGGATATAAACCTTTATTATTCATTTTTTGACGACTAATTACTTTCATCTTACTTTTTAGCTGATTTCTCTTCCCGGTAAAAGCAAAAGACGATGCACACACATACATGCACATACAACTTGGACACACTTAATCCATGTATCAACACATAGACATTTTCATAATCAGTTACTTACGTGCAAACCCCAGTAAAACGTATGATATTCAAAGTTTACTTTAGTCTTGTACAAAATCATAACAACTACAGACCCAGTGAAGTTCGAACTTACTGCGCTACAGACCTGTCTGCATCGATAAACATTATCAGCAGCAGTAGCAACCTTTCAGCAACCATCCTTCCTCAAGACCTCTCTATCATGGGCGTCGCTGTGCCAATATTTTTTGAATTTGTCTAGTTTGTTAAATCATCTTATTTTACTGGCTGCAGTTTTGCATATGAAATGCAGAGATCCACATTAAGAGTCGTGATGTCCAACAGTTATCTTACAATCTTGCTTCATGACCAACTCATTGCTATCTGAGTTTTCTAGTGGATTCTAAGATATTTCTGACTCCTATTTTTCTCTAATACACTGTCGTGTAATATTTCCATATGATGTCGGGCATTATTCTCTCCTGTGCACGTTGCATGGTTCTCAGTTTGAGGGTCAATCTTTTTGGTCAGGTTCCATGTTTTAGCTCCATTTGATAAACTTTTGATAACCTTTCATTCTGTTTGAACTAATTCACCCGCAGAAGTAAATGGAACGCTTCGAAAATGACGTCTGCTATTTACAGGATGTCCAAGAAGTCATCTGGGTATTCAAAATTCGAATGTCTTGTATGCTTGTTTGTGGTTTATTATCATTGTTGTAGCATAGAAAAAGTTACACAATGGAGATAAATTTACTTTGATAACGAAAAATAATGCTGCTGAGATATTCTGCAATATCTGTCTAGCAGAGATGTGCTCTTGCGATAGCATTTTCCATAACAGTAGTTAATCATTTCCGTCAGTAGCAACAGCCTTTGAATTTCTGCACTGGTATTGTCTTTGAGCTGCTGAATTATCTGGGACTTGTTGATGTATAGACGCTTGTTTAGGTAACTCCAAAGAAAACAATCTGGAGGCGTCAAATCAAGATTGTACGATGGCCAAGAATTTTCTGGGTTTGGTGAAATTATTCGTTATTATGGGTGAGAATAATTGATCTATTACACTTGAAATCAAATCCGACGATTCTGGTTCTTTGTTTAGTTTTCAATTTTCCTATGTTCACCAATATTCTGGAGAGAAAGAAATTATCTTTTGAAAATTCAAATTTTTATGGGGTTTTTAAATTTTTAGATGACTTTCGGGTCACCCTGTTCGATTCAAAACCTGAAATTTGATAAAAATCATCAGGTCATACACATGCATGTGCATGTCGGCACACACACACACACATACACACAGACAGACACACACACACATACATACATGCAAACACACACATACCTGCACACATATGAAAATAGACAAATACACAAAAAATATAGAAAAATCGAGAGGGGACGTTTTTTTCATTGTGAGGGTCAAAATTGAGGGGAATTTTCCATTTTAGTTTCAGGGATCTAAATCGAGGTTTTTTTTTTCACACACAGATGAACATATATACGAAAATATATATATATATACATAGAGGCATATACATACATGCACTAGCACACGCGCATATGGACACCTATACGCACATAATCATAAACATAAATACACAAATGTACATATACATACACATGTACGTGCATTCACATCCACACTCCAACCTATGCAAAGAGATACACAAACACATATATGCATACACTCATACCTACATACATAAACATAACATGTACGTATATACCTAACTTATACACATATATATATACTCTCACACACTGGCTCGAAAATGCAAATACATTCACACACATACGTATACATGCAGTCTTACATACACACAAACACATACACACACTCAACTACACATGGACACACACACTCACCCATGCACGCATCCAAATGTATGCATTCACACGTGGAGCTCTTGGTCATGGAGTGGTGGTTAAGTCTTTCCGACCAGAATCACTGGAGTGAGTTTGATTCTCTGTTGGTGTCTCAAACTAGTAGTCTTGTGCCACGCTATGATACTTTAGTAAATATCCACAAACACACCCATGAACATGCATGCATACATACGTACATTCATGCAAAAATGTACGAATATATACACCTATAAATGCATGGATGAGGAGTTTTTGCGTAAATGAATATATCACTTAAAGTCAGCCTTATTGACCACCCAATTCCATGGGGTAGGATATCAGCCTACGGGTCTGAAATGAAGGTTTCAATTCTGCCGCGCGGTACTGGATGGGATAAAGTCTATAGCCACACTGAAGAGATGTAATACATTGAAACAGCTGTCTGTGGATGACACAATAATATATATATATATATATATATATATATATACATATATATATATATATATATATATATATATATATATATATATATATATATAGTACATTGTGGCTTCGCTACACAAACTAGCTCATGTTTCTGCCCTCATCAGGCAAAATTGTATTATTGATATAGTATCATATTATGTTATACTGCTAGCCTGATTTGTACCACACATTATATATATATATGCACATGCACGTACAAATACAAGAATGTACTATCATCTTTATATATATACATGTATCAATCAACTGTATATATGTAAGGATATATATTGCAAGGTGTGTGTGAGCGAGTGTATATACGTTTTGATCAATTACCATACCTCTCCCTCCTTCCCCACGTTTCTTTACACTAAACTGAATAAATGCAGATGTATGTATAAGGTATACAACTGGTGTATATGGAGTATGTTCTGCCAAATCGGTAGAATTGTCTGATCGGCGAAATTTACTCATTTTTTTTCTTTCTGTAGAAAAAAAAATTATTCCACTTTGATTATATGAACCTTTGATAGTAAAAAGAGTTGACTCATATTCTCATTTTGATTAAATAAGCTTTTGATCAATGAAAAAATTACATATTTACCCTTAAACTTTTGATCGTGGTCGTTTTATATCTTTATTTTGATTAAACAAACGTTCGATCAAAACTACATGTTCAAATATCTTGGAAAAAAAGTCAGAATTTCACCAGTAAGGCAATTTCATCGATTCGGCATGTCATATATAAAGTACTTATAGATAAATATTTACATTTGCTCATGTTGCTTGCAATATCTACATCTGTTTTTCCGCCTATTGGTCTATGTACATACATATATCGATTTTATTAATAACGATAATGGCATGGTATAATCTTATATAAAGCCACGTTAGTGGGGCACCTGTGAGAATCGAACTTACAACCCTGACGAAATTATCACTAAAACCAGTTCACTAAGCATCAGCTATATGTTCGCATGAATACACGCCCCTCATACCGGAAAAAAAATACTAAACCAAATACGTAGTTTTCATAGTCTCCATCGGAGTTTCCTTGTGAGCCAGCACACTTATTCACTCAAGGAGGAGGCAGAAATTCGAACAACATTTATTAGCTTTCTGTGGAAAAAAAGTTAAAATTATGTATTTCCTTTTTTCTAAGTTCACTTTGATTACTCAAGCTTTTGATTGTAAAAAAATAGTTGCTTTATGTCCTTGTTTTGATGAAATTAACTTGTAATCAAATTAAAACTAGATATTTATATATATTTTGTGGAGAAAGTTTAAACTTCGCTAATTAAGCGATTCCACATTTCCGGCGGAATGCGCTCTCTCTCTCTTTCTCTCTCTCTTACTCTCTCTCTCTCTCACACACACACACACAAACACACGCACGCACATACACATATATATATATATATATATATATATTTACAAAAACACATACACACACACTCACATATATATATATGTATGTATATATATATATATATATATATATATATATATATACACACACACACACACAAACATATATATATAAACAGACACACATATATATTAAACCAAACACATACATACACACACACACACACACACATACATACACACACACACATATATATATAAATAAGCACACGTGTGTGTGTTCTAAATAATTTCTCCCTTCAGAAAGCAGGCAGTTTGTTTTTTCTGTATGAAAATCAGAGATTAGGTGTTAGAACGTCACCGATTTGACGGAAGATTGAGTGTCCGGTCCAAATCGTTATCTCATAGAATGACCAATTCCTATGCAGCAGAAAACGATTCGGCCTTTCCTACTCTGAGTATTAACCCCGTACACAGCAACAGCTGTACAGACTCCCTTAAAACACATACGCATACACACACACGATCATCAACAGACACGAAGAAAATCGCTATAAGAATGCCTGTAGATATCATCTCAGTAGGTATCCATGTGAACACTCTGTTCTGAGAACTGCAGCATAAAAACTCGATCTGAAAATTACGAAAATGCTTATCAGTAGAGCGTAGTAAGTTATCATCAATGCCTGCATATACTGACACACACACACACATACATTGATAAACATACGAACATACACTGACATACACACACTGATATATTCTCACAAACTAACGCATATAGACGTATGAGTACAGCGTTTATATAATCATATGCGTAGGTATCTTGTAGTTGAGAAATGGTTAACGAGCTAGTCTTACAAACTACTACTGTGTACTGAGTTCGATTGTCGTGCAAGATCAAACTTAACTTACAAGTGACTAATGATTTTATGCATGAATTTTACAGCACTCAAACACACACACACACATTAACACAGAAAAACACGTACATATATGCGCACACACATTTAGATATTTTTTACTTACTTTGAGAAATAAATTCACTACACAAGCAAATACCCCAACGAAACGTGCTGTAGCTTTACTGCATCACTCTAGCCATCCATACATACATCTGAATACTTACAATCCACTTGGTTTGATTACTAATAACTAAACCCGCCCACAACCAGACATGGACTCTGTACAACAGAACTATTTGTGTCTCCATCACTTTTTCTGAAGAAGTCGGTATGAACTGAGGGAGCGTCAAAAAAAATCTCGTTTGTACCCATCATGGTATTCTAAATTGTCTTTTCACTTTGCATTGTCGGATGAATTATAATCCACCTTGATACATTGGTCACATACACATATGCATGAATGGCCTCTGTTCTGTCTCTACAGACAGTGGAACGTTCCTTTCAGGGTGCATGGCTTGGCGAAGCGTGTGGAGATTCCAGCATGCCCAGGCGTCAGAATCCCCCTTTTGGCCTTGCTGAAGCAGTTCCGAGGAAAGCCCATCTAGAATCAGCTTGGCTTCAGGAGCTGCTGAAATAACGTTAATTCGAGCGTCAAACCTTAAGGTGGCTCAACTCCCTCGCTTTGAATCAGAGGTGTCTTTCTCCAATATCGGTTGCTTTCCCGAGACAAGAGAGCTCAATCTGCCAATAGTGGGATATGCACACGCACACATGCATACACATATATACTACTCTAAAGACGACGGATGTTTGTTTATTTATTTGTTTCTAACCAACTTCTATGTTTTATTGACTTCTAAAGAGCTACGCTCCATAAGCTGAAAGTTTGTGTATAAGGGTAACTTGACCGCAAAATTAATATAGGATAGTTGGCGATGACCTATGGGGACACTTAAATGTCAATTCAAGGTCGATTTGGGCATTTTCTAAAAAGGTAAATGCTGGCATTTTCGAATCTAACAAACATAAGATAGGTGGCGTAGACTTCTGGTGACCTTTTGGGTTCAAATTAAGGTCAGGTCTATCTAAAGAACATAATATAGGTGGGACTGACCTTCGACAACCTCCAAAATTTTGTATTTTCGATCCACCTGAAGAGTTGAGAAAGAGTTGAGATCCCTGCTTTGAATCTCTGAGTCACAATTAACTTTATAATTTTCAGTATTGATTACATTTCTAGCTAGTATATATATATATATATATATATATATATATATATATATATATATATATATATATATATATATATATATATATATATATATATATACCATGCTTTTCGAAATTTGATTTGCACCGAATTTCTATAGAGGCAGCGCATTCTGACTCTCTCTCTTTCTCTCTCTCCTACATCCAGTCTCCTCACCCAATTTTTTAAATACCGCGTCTAACATAGCATTATCAGCATGTTGTGGTCTGGGAATGCTCAAGATTTTCCCCATACAAATTAATGATTATTGTTTCTCTACTTCATGCAATTTCAGTTTATGGAAGATTTTTTAAATATATTTTGCTTTCGAAAATGGGTTGCATCAATGTTTATGTGTTCGCTGAAACTATGCAGGCAACTGCTGCTGGTAATATCACAACTACTACAACTACCACTGATGATGAAGGTGTTCCATCATCTTTATTCAGTACTGTTGTTTTATTATCTTTAAATATTTTTTAAAACCCAGATGATCTAAAGAGTTGAATAAAATAGACAAGAAATGATATTCAGTTTGTCATGTGCATTTTTTCAAAGACTTTTTCTGATGGTTGGATTCCTTCTTGTTTGTGCTTTTAACACGTCTTTGCAACTGATCCATTCTACGGCCTTCTCCAGCTATACTATGAGAGAGTGATGGTTGCAAGCATAATATTTCCAATGGTAGCTTTATCACATTCAGATTTTACACCTGAAGAAGGCCGTAGAATGATATGGATGAGCCAGAACGTCGTGATAACAACGAAAAAAAACAAAACAAAACAAAACAAAACCAAGTGTAAGGATCCAATCTTCCAGGAAACTCTTCGAATGTCAATTGTCATTCTCAAAACTATAGACAGTATGCCTTTTTTTTTTCGTAATAAATACAATCTTACTAAAATGTATTTTTGTAATTCATGTACACGTAAATAATACGTATTTTTCACGAGCAGTACGCTATTCTATCTATAAATAACAAAATAATCTCTTTATCTCTTTCACATGCCAAGGAGTTAAATTTTTTTTTTTCTTGGGGAAATTAGCTATCTTAGATATTACTATCTCTCGAACCTGTTTGCCTGGCTCAGATGATAGTTCATTTCACGCCAACGTCCGTCATCGGAATTCCAGGCTTTTTTAGATGCTGATTTTAAAGGCTGATGGGTACTCCACGAATTGAATACTGGTACAACGCAATCTTCCTATCCAGCATTCCATTGTTTGGCCCTGTGCAAGACTTACATAAGCTTGGTTGATATCCATGAACTGGTCTTGTTAGTTAAGCTATAGAAACCGTCATGTGACCAACGTATTTTGGCGCCATGCCGTGTTAGGGTGGGGATCAATTGAAAAAATTGAATAATGAACGAGTTACTTCTCTCGGCTTTTGATTGGATCACTAAAAAGTTTGAATATATAATAAAAACAAGCGGTCACGAAGTAGCGTGGGATCTAGCATAAACTTACGTTGCAAATTATAGACTCACCCTTCCCTCTGAAAATAATCTATTCAGTCATTTTTTTTGTTGGCACGAACACCGACTTTTGGTGCGGGTTGGAAATTTTTACCCATTTTTCCTCTCCTCTTTTACACTCCCCTCGTCTCTCCCTCTTCGTTCTCTTTATTTCCTTTTCTCTTCCTCTTTTCACCCCCACCTTTCTCTGTCTCTCTCTCTCTGTCTCTCTCTCTCTGTCTGTCTCTCTCTCTCTCTATCTATCTATCTATCTATCTATCTATATATATATATATATATATATATATATATATATATATATATATATGTCAACCACCTCTCTTTGTCCCTATCGATAATATCTTGTCTTTAGCATTTGCGTATTTCCTTCTGGCACTTCTGGTTGGTCTTTGATGCTACGTTATGAAAAAAAAAGGTATCCACTGACGCAACACAATCTTCTCATTCCTCAAATTTAGCCATGGGCAACACTAAACTCAGGTCACTTACCTCAGTAGATGCCTGTACACTTGAGCGTGAGTGTGTGAGTATCTGTGTATGTGCTTGTGTGTGCGTGTGGGTATGTGTAAATATGCAGATGTGTGCGGATGTGTGCGTATGTGCTCGTGTGTATGTTACTGCATGTTTGAGTGTGCAGATGTGTATGTTCGTGTGCTTGTGTGCCTGTTTGTGTGTGAGTGTGTGTGCATCAGTTTATGTGTGCGTTTGTGCGCACATGCCCGCACTTGAGCATGTATACATGCGTGCACGTGCGTGTGTGTGTATGCGAAGCTTTATGCGTATGCATATGCATGTGTGTGTTGTCATATACGTATGTGAGCACGCGTATGTATGCGTGTGTGCGTGTGTGCGAGTTTGTAGGTATGGGCGTGTGCGAGCGTGTGTTTATGTGTGTGTGTGTGTGTGTGTGTGTGTGTGTGTGTGTGTGTGTGTGTGTGTGTGTGAGTGTGTTGGTTCGTATGCCGGCCAGATCTATACTACGCCTCCAACATTAATGATCACACTACGCCATGTGCTTTATTCAGAGCCTGTGCGTAATGCCGACCAAATAACAGCTGGAGGTAGCTTTCCTTCATCTCTACCCCCCGGACCTCCTCCTCCTCCTCCTCCTGCCCTCACTCCATTATCAGTGCATCCATCACCACCATCACCATCACCATCACTACTATTATCCTAGAAAACGAAGTAGCAGCAACAGTAGCGGTGGCACTTGGGGGTTGCCGCCTCCGAAAGAGAGGAGGAGGAGGCTGGGGGTGAGGGGGGCGGATACGGTACGCATAAAGAAGAACACGCTAGAAAGCGATGTGTGGGGGGAGGGGGGACGGAAGATGAAGGGGAGGAGACCATAACAACAGAGAAATGGGAAGACACCGTCACACGACGGAACCACAGTTAAACCTCGGAGTACGTTTCTCGCAAAGCTGAAGTACTTGCTTGTGTACACGGTGTACGTACGCATGCACATACATACATAAATACATACATACATACATACATACTTACACATATACGCATACACACACTGACGCATATTTTCACAAGTTGCATATTGAGGCGCGACTCGAAACAATATATTCAACGTGTACGTAATGCTGTAGTTTCTTCTTTTTTTTCCTTTTTCGCGAAATCCTGAATGTACACACGCAGATTTGTTCGTCATGTTTCAGTTATGTTTGAGTAACCACGTGAAGCCTTCTAGCTCACTGTCCTTGTTCGGTTTTGGTTCTATCATTTTTTCGAGCTTTTCTCAGCCGAGATTTTAAATCCGAAGATCATTATGAAATCATAGTCTGTTGTGCGCGCGTGTGTGTGTGTGTGAGAGTGTGGGAGAGAAAGAGAGGGAGAGAGAGTGAGGAAGTGTGTGTGTGTGTGTGTGTGTGTGTGTGCGCGCGCACGTGTGTGTGTATGAGAGTGTGTGTGTGTGTGTGCACATGCATTTGTGTGTGTGTTTCCGTGTGTGAGCGAGGATTCGTGTTTTGTTCATGTCTGAGTTGATTCGCGAATTTGTATAAGTTGTTACTTTTTCTTCCTTTTGTCGAACTCACTGACCTTTTTATTTTATCTTTTCTCTCGTTCTCTCCCCTCTACGGAAGGGATTTTCTTAATATTACCCACCCTCTCTCTCCTCTCCCTCTATCTATCTATCTATCTATCTATCTATCTATCTATCTATCTGCACAGTTCTCTCTCAATATCTTCTTTTCTTCATTATTAATATTTTTTTTTCTTGCTATTTACCTTCATCTTAGCGTTGTTGCTTTTTATCGCAAGTAAACTTTTTTTTCTGCTTTTCTCTACGGACTGCCTAAGCAGATTTTTAAATACTTCTTCCTATTCAACAACATAAAAGGTTTAGTTCCAGCTTCCCTATCTCTCTCTCTCTCTCTCTGTGTCTCTCTCTCTGTCTCTGTCTCTGTCTCTGTCTCTCTCTCTGTCTCTCTCTCTCTCTCTCTCTCTTTCTCACTCTCTGTCTACACTATACATTTATTTGTTTGTTTACTTATTTATTTATCGATTTATTTATTGAGGAAACCCCTTCCAAATGTCCGTTTAAAGATCTTCGAGAGGGAGCAAACCGAACTTTGAGAACAGGTGCGTCTTGTCATAGTAAATTTACACCCCCTGCAGATTTATTACACAACTGAGACTTATGTCCAAGATGCTAAATGTTCATTTGGATTAAATTCGCAAATTTATAACGGAAAATACAATTCAAAGGATAAAATAAGAAAAAACAAACGAACAAACAAATACACAATTCTCCTTTATCTCTGTTTACTAAGCTTACAAACACACATACGCCTGTGTGCACAAACACGGGCACACACACACGCACACGCACACACACTCTCTCTCTCTTCGAATGTACAATATATAAGTACATTTACATACGTGCCAATAGCAGGTTAAATGGTTAATGCCAGAGCCAGATGTTATTTTCACGAGAGAGAGAGAGAGAGAAAAAAAAAAACAACTCTTTCTTCACGTATCAAGGAATTCTCAGTGGATTACCTGAAAATATTTTTGGATTTTACCTACCAGTCAATGTAGAACTTTACGTGACGACCTGAAGCGCCTCCCGCACGAACATTAGTGCGAGCGCACACAGAGACAACATCACACACACACATATACAGAGCACACCAATACACACACACACACACACACAGAGGCTCACATGCACACACACACACATACATATACCACACACGCATACAGATAGAATCATGTATATAAACGAAATATACATACAGCAATATTTAGATAAGTGGGATATGTATTAAGATTCATTTATACATAAAAATTCGTACGACAATATTCAAATCAGAACTATAGGTATTTGAAGGAGGAATAATTGAATAAGCCTATCGATTAATTTGTTTAAACGGAAGAATAGATAGGACGAATCAACCTGAAATAGATAGATAGATAGACAGACAGACAGATAGATAGATATATAGATGGATAGATAATGTACTTTTCAACCGATTCTTACTTCTCGGGGCATATATGAATTGGGAGACCCTCCTTGAGACAGAGACGTTTTCTTTTTAAGCCGAGGATTACCTTCTTTTTTTCTTCTTCTCTCTCTCACTCTTTTTTTTTTTTTTTTTTTTCCTTTTTGGTCCACGGCAAATGATGATACAATATTAGATTTATTATTGGGTGGACTAGCAGCCTACTTGCTTGTAGCAATACAATGCTTCGGCAGTACAAAAGATTTTTTTTTCAGTTACAGCTAGTTTTATAATACTGCGCGACGACAGACACAAACATTGTTTGCTCACAAAAACCTAGCAAACACACGTGCTTTTCATAGAAAGTCGCAATTGTAACCAGCGTTTCAGATAATTAGTAGAATTTAAACGACGTACCCAGACATCAATCTAATCCTCACGACAGACTTACATCTCTATCTGCCGATGTATTCTCAGGGCCCTACGTGTTTCAGCAAAAAAGGAAACAAAACAAAATATAATAATACGTGAGGATTAGGAAGTAATAGTTCGCTTTAGAGCATATCCACTTCGAGTATACAAAAGTGACGAACATTATATGTAACTCAGAAAATACTCTCTCTCTCTCTCTCTCACTCTGCCCCACTCTTTCTCACTTACGTTGTAAACGAGCCGATCAGTACACTTTCCGACCGTTATCCGGCGACAATAAACCAACAAATATTTTGGGGGGGAGTGTTTCAAAATTTGTTTGTCAAATGAATTGCGAAATCTAGTAGAACGAAGGTTTAAAAAAAAAAAAAAACGGACCAAAAAAAAAAAAAAAAAAGGAAAGAGTGAACAGGCAAGCAATAGGAAGTATATCCATTTTTTTATCGAGGCATCCAACCAGTATTTATATTAAGGTATGGCTTTGTGTTGTCCTCGGAATGGTCAGTCCAGTAATGACGCAAACGGAATCTAATCACATCAACAGCTAGCACACGCTTAAAAACCCAGCAGCGCACATGCTATGTTTCACACAAACACATAGGGGAACGTCTACAGTTGACACTAACATTGCTTCTCAGAGTCCGGTGTCAGCATTCACTATCAAGCCATCTGACATGATGAGGCTATTATAGATTTACTTTTCGCCTGAGTTGTCAGAGTGAGACAGAACTAAGGCAGAGTGATACTCCATACGTAAACAAAAAGAAACCGGCTTACATATTATGGTATCAACAGATAGGAAAACAATCGCTTTAATACGGAAAGAGAAAATAAAAGTTTAAATATCGAACCAAGAAGATAAAATTACAGAAAATACAACGCGAAAGACTTTTAGAGGAAACTTTTAATTTAAATTGAAATATTTCGATTGTAATTTTTTCCTTCTGAAATTACGAATACTTGTATTTTGGAAAGATATTGAAACTTTCATTTTCGAAGCTTATATATATTTAAATGACTCGAATGAAATATAATTCTTTTCTGTTTTGTTGTTTGTCAGAAAAAAAAAATTTCTAACCGGAACTAAGAAAAATATTCAAAGTTGAAAAAAAAATGACAAAAGAGAATTGTTTCAAAAAACCCACTTCACTCTAAGATTTCTACATAATTCTTATTTAAAGTTAGATTCTATTTATTTTAACAACTAAACAATAAATTATTTCTTTTTTTAAAAGCGCATGCATACACACAGTTTAAATACACCATTGTCATAGATACACCGAACAAGCGCTTTATACAACACAATAATAAATAATTACAACCAACGCAGATCTGACCATGTAAACACAATTTCACAAACAACCAAAGGCGCTTCTGTCACCAGTGCAAATTCACGATTTCAACTGGTTATTCAAAAACCATAAGGATGGTGTTGGCGTAAATTGGAAGTTGGAACGTTTTATTACTTATGAACGGATAAACTCACGTTTCTTGGATTTTACCCTTCGGAAATGAAACCCATTTCTCCACCTCTTCACCATCACAGATGAATAGAGAATATATATACATATATATATAAATATATATGCTAATCAAAAAGATTAAATCTACTAAGAAATCAATAAAAAACAAATCAAAGGCATTATACTCAACGGATCGATCACACAGACACACACACAAAAAGAAACAGATTTTATAGATATAATTTTTTTTTTTTTTTAAATTTCGGTGTTCAAAATCGAACGCTTATGCAATTCGATGAAAAATTGTTGGTCACTTTGGTAAAGCACATGGTTGGATATGTTTATCTGATGAGTTTATTGAGTGCAATTGTATAACAATTGTCACTTAATCTTTGCCAGAATTCCAAAGTCAACAAGTGCCCAAACAGTAGTCAGGGAGTTAAAAACGTTATTTGTTTATAACTTTTGAGTTGTGAATAGACGTTATTTTTCTTATATTTTAGAAAAGAAAGAAAAACAATGATAATTTATTGAAATTTATTTATCATCGTTTGTATTTTTAGAATTCATTGTTTTTGTTTGCTTTCGTAAAGTGTTCATGGAAATCGTTTTTTGTTTGATTAATTAAGACCCCAGAAGCGATCAATTATCGATTGTCTTCCATCCTCTGTAAAACTCGGGAGAATATGATTCTTATGTTTTGTAAAGATTCACTATTTTCGATTAGATCAGGCGCGGTGTACGGACGCCGATTTAAAAAAAAATTATCAAAATAATTACTTAGACGAGGAAGCGGGTACTTCTAAAATACACTCATTCACATAAATATACTGAACAAGCATACACATTCATCACTGAACACCTTACATATACTTTGAGATTATTTAAAAATAAATATATTTATTGAATAATTAAAATTGGAAAGAAAGAAAAAAAAAGAAACGAAAAAGAAAAATCAGATTAAGAGAAATTATTTTTTTTTGTTGTCAAAATCGTCACAAACAGTCGAGGCGGACATCTCAGGCAGGTTGAGCCAAACAATGTCGGCCAAATCGACCTGCGAGGCTGCCTCAGAGGTGGTCGAAGTGAATAGCGCGCCCTCATATTGCCGGGTGAAACCACCTGACATCCCTTCCTGGTTTAACCAGACTTTGGCCAACCAGCTTCGGAACACTAGTTGTTGGCGTCTCTATCACAAATTCTGCGTGCCCCCGTTTAAGGGCCAGACCCAGGAGGGTCAGAATACTACTACGGCCGTCACCGTGGTGGGCCTCTTGTTACTTGTTGGATTAGTCGTTCTTATCATTGTGCTCAATCGGAGATGGAGGTTTGGCTATATTGTGACCAGTATCATCCGGAAACGACTAAACAAAAATAAAGTTAACACCGACAGACTTTCGCGCCAGTCAACCCAATGTAGTTACCGAATGGATTCACCCGAGGGTAGGTAAACATTCAGACTAATACGTCTTCTATTTTCTTTCCTTTTTCTTTTTTGTTTCAAATACGTATTGGACTATATGGACGGGGTTGGCATCCACGTGTGAAGCTATTCTCTACTTTAGAAGAGTTTTTCGAACGATTGAACCCCTTCTTGTTGTTTGTATTATTAGCCCGCCGTTTCGGCCGATCTATTCTACGCCTTCTTTCAGCTGTGCCATCAGAATGTGATGGTGCGAAACAGAATTCTTTTTTTTCACAACAGTAGCAATGCTACACAGTTGGATTCGGGTGATATCTTCTTATCTTTTCCTTTCCTGGTTACGCCTGGATTTCCATACCTGGACCCTGTTGAGTAGTAGAAGCTACATCAGTTTGAAGTCTGCACTTGGCTGACTTATACACTCAGACGATATGTTGATGTCTATACCATTCATTGGACGGGGAGAGGGTCAATAGCGGTTAATGATGGGTTTTACCGATCTTATTTACAAGTGTATACAGCGGTCAGTGCTGTGCAAGTTCACGCTTCAGAAAAAAACTAACACGTAGTTCAGTTCATACAGATTAAAATGAACAAGTGCATGTTAATCGTTCACAATTTGTTTTGTTTTTTTTAAGCTCGGTTCTCATTCTTTAAACTGGACTAGTTGACGTTCATTTCTTCCGTTATTTTGTTTGTTAGTTTTTTTCAATGAGTTGCATCGAGCTATTTGGTAACACTTTGTAATAATAAATGGTTAATTGGTAGTTTGCTACACCTTAGTCGGTGGTTATTCACAGTTTTTTAACAGTAACTTTTTTTTGTAATTCCACCTGTCTGACTTACATTCTTTCTATTCTTCGTTCCCTTATGCAACGAATGGTACGCTTATTTGTTTAAATTGTTTCATCAGTTAGCAGACAGACGCACATAGATATAGTATTATACAAATATATACGAACACGCAATCTGGTTCGTAACGTTGATTTTGTACAGGGATGTTTTGCAGAGTTTCAATCATTATTTAATCTTTTAATTATAAATTCAAATTCAAATTATCCCATGATTAAGAAGATTACCGGAATAGCAACCTAGGTTACTTGGCTGGGGCCACCTCCTCTCGAAGTAGCATGCGAGAAGTTACACTGAGTTACATGGTACCAGCAGCTGCTCTGAGCTATTGGGAATGTTGGATTCATCTCTTTCACATGGGCATTAGTGTGAAGTGAACACAAATTAGATCAGCCATAATTTGAACTTGGTTCTCTATTAGGCCAATTTAACGCCTTCTACATCTATTTTTTTCTGAATGTATTAATGGGACCCCAATGCACGTTTTTAAGTTAGATTTTGAAAATTAAGAATAAATAATAATGTGTAATAACTACTCCAAATTCCTTTATTATACGCTGAATTACTCCAATTAGTTATAATCACAGCCTTTTGATTGTTTTACCCTCGGACTATCTTCGGGTGTCCGTTGTAGTTAATAACCAAATGGAAATTTCGGACCGAACTCCTTATTTAATGGTGATTTGTTCTCATCTGCTCTTGATGCCAGAGGTTATCTCGAATCAATTCATTCTTTCTTATTAATTCGTCCTTGCGCAATCACAAGGAACCAGAGTATATGACCCCACTTCACTACTAGACCCTAGGGATTGAACTCGCGACCGCCAGGCGGGTAACTAGACAGGTTTATTAAACACTTTTATCAACATATACGAATTTACACTCCCGTGCTAAAATAAAAATGAGCTAAGTTTTTTTCATCAAATTTTTGGCAATTATTATTTTATTCTAACAATAATAGGCGAAATATTCGACAATGTTACATCATAGCTCGGGCAGTATTCGTACACAGTGTACGTTCTAGTATGAGATGGTTATTCCCTTGAAAACTGAGCTGTTTGGGCAAGCTGTCAGGTAGTTGTTTACAATGTGCTGTTTCAATGTTGATCCATTCATCTCTGACTGCTTCTAACAGCTAGTCACTGTTCTTGAATTTTCTCCCAATCATTTTTGCCTCAAGATGCGCCCATATCTTATCTGTGATGTTCAGATAATCCATGAGGAATGTAGTAACTTGCCAGGCTATTGTGAATTCAATCCCTGGGTTTGTGGCTGCTTATGTTCTTGTGGAAGTCAGAAATATCAAAATCCTCGAGTTTTATACATCGCCGGATATACTGACACTAGATGTCTTGTCAATGGCATGTCATAATGGTCAACGGAGAAGAGCGAAGGTGAGTGAATACTTAAGGCCAACCTCTCTCCAGCATCTAATATTGAGGCAGTTATAACTCTAAAATGTGTTACCCCAAGTGTTACCTTTTACAGGGGGCACAAATACACTCACTCACACACACGCACACACACACACACACACACACACACACACACACACACACACACACACATGTATATATATATATATATATATATATATATATATATATATATATATATATATATATATATACATAATCAGTGGATTTCTATTGATAGAACCGTATCTGGACCAACGATTCGGGACCTCATAAACGGCTTGCTCGAGTAACCGAACATTAACGACTTTATTTGATATGATTTGATTTGATGCTAAAACATCAATTTATATTAATTCAAAGGGAACACCTTGCATAAAAAGTCCTTTTTTTCTCTTTGAACGATAGAGAATTGTAAATTATTTTAAATAATTCTATTTAATTTTTTTCTAAAATGGTAATTCGGTAGCACTGCTGCTTGGTCCAAATAAACGATGTATTGATCATAATAAACGATGCAAATTGATAATGATTACATACGCTGGAATAGGTTCTTACATGATTTATCCTATTGTGTCGCTGCTCTTAATAACCATTGTCCCTGACAAATGAAATCACACAGAGTGCCCCAAATATCAAATTTTTAGTAAAGCTTTATACACACACACACACACGCACGCATATATATATATATATATATATATATATATATATATATATATATATATATATATATATAACCATCAATCAAAACAATTAATATAGGTTTTTCCAGTTTTTGAGTTGGCCTTGTAGGCCAGCTGGCTGGTGATATATCTTTCCTGAGCTAGAGGGCTGGAAATTTAAGCATTTACTCCTTATTTTGTTCTGAAAAAATATTTTTGTGTGCTTTTCTGAAGATACCTCTCCTAAATAGATTTTCAGTGGCGGTGTTCGATTTGCAATCTGAGCTAATGCTAAATTGGCCCCTTAGTTTTTGTAGGACAGCAGTTGGGCTCGTTTTCTGGAGAATCACACTTTTCTTGGTGATCACTGCGCAACAAAAAAGCGAGAAAAATCACTCAAACATTGATCACCCCTTTTTCCTTTTTTTTCAATTGGTCATCCCCCCCCCCTATACCGGATGCTGCCAAAAGACTTTGATAATTTAATGGTTTCTATAGAGTGACCAACCAGACTTGCTTATGATTATTTCTGCTGAGAGATGAACAAACGCTTTGCGAGGGAAATTCTTCTTCCTTGGCCTGACTAAGACTTACTTCTACATCTAACAAGGAAGTCGGGTGTTCGTATCTAATTTAGCAGACGATTTTTGGGCGATCTGACGTAGAAAGAGCAACACCTACCTGGGAAGAGACGGATAATTTTAGAAACACGTGGTTAAAAGTAAACAGCGAACCCCTTCCTAACCCTTGCCATTCCACTCGCCATCAGCAGAAGGCGATATTGATAGAATTAACAGACTTCTTGCATTCAGGGTGGCTGTCAGTGTTGCCAATTCAGCGTTTTTCACGCTAAGCGCGCTTCTTCTTGTAGCAACGCTTAAAATCAACATCTAGCGCTATTTATTTATCTTTTTTTTGCGATATGCAGCTATTTTCTAGCTACGTTTCTAGCTATTATAAATGGCCATGAAAAGGCCAAATGTTTCTTAGGTGTGTGTTCTGGCGTTTTAGCCGCTATTTCGAAGTTGATAGAGAGCGATTTTTTTTCAGGTGGCAAGACTAATGCAGGGCAGTGGTCGGTTTAGTGCGTTTCTTGTTTTAGCCGAGTAAAATTGCAAAATTAGCTCGGAAGTGCCTGAAGATCTTAGCCTCTGGGTCATATTTTTTTATCGTTTTCAAGCATATTCTGGTCTTATGGAGCGATTTTTTGTCGTTTTTTGGCTATTTTAATTCTATTTACCGCTCTTTAGTTATCAAGCCAACGTGAAAATATCTTTTCAATTGGAAAAACTGGTGGCTATTCAAAAACTTTTTAAAATCTCCCTTGTCTTGGAACAGCTTATGGCCAAAACATGTCGGATACACTGGTTTTCGTTATGATCACCGAAATCAAGCAACGTTGAAACTGGTCAGAACTTGGATGGCTGATAATTTGGAGAAACCGGTTCCATTGGTGAAGTGAATGGTGCCAGTACGGGTGCCTGTCACCTCTTAGATTATTTCGCATACCACAAGCCGGGCAGGAGAAATTTATGACACATGGAGCTTGACAGCTGATGTCATTGCCAGCGTAAGGACACTACTCACTTGAAACAAATTGCACGATAGCGAATCTTTCCTGCACACTTCCTCATCACTAGTAAGTGGTATTGTCAGAACTTGTCTTGATGTCTGCAGTTTATACTGTATTTTCGTGAAAGTATTGTATTTCTACTCAAGTGCAAGAATATGCAGGGTATGGAATTAGTTACGCTCATTTGAAAATGTTGATAAATGTTGTCAAATGTAATCAAAAATGGTATAAACAACGTAGCTGGTTTTGAACAGCGTCTATTCCTGTTTCTGTTTTTTGTTTATTTTTCTTGTTTGTTTTAAAGGGTTACACATGTCTATCTTGTTTGCATCGGTTTCACAGAAGTTGTGTATCTCTGGATATACGCTTGTGTGTTTTTCAATTCATACCCGGTGGTATACACCAACATACGCTGGTGAGATTTTCTTTATATTACTTACTCGTTCAACTGTGCCGTCAGAAATGACAGCTCCTATAAAGTATACAAATGCTGATGGAATTTTATATACGTAGATAATATAAAATTTACATTGCAGTCAGCTAAGAGAATTGTGTTCTGTTGTGGATCACAAACAAATTTTCATCGTTTTTGTTTTTATCACATTTTATGTTTGTATATTATTCGTTAAATCCAGCCTTTTTATTACGTCATTAGAACATGAATGAAAGTCTATTCTACGATGTCAGTTGCATCCCTTAGCGGAATGGAAGATATCTGCACAATGGTAAATGTCATATGTGTGGATACTGACTAGATGAGTGATCTAAACCATTATCATGTTTTGTAGAAAATGCGATAAAAAATCAGAAAACTTAAGCTGTTGAGTATAGGGATTGAAACCTCTACACTAAGGGTAATCAGCAAGGCTAACTTGCTTGCACTACATCTGGTATTTTGTGATTAAATTTACCTGGGTCTACCCAATCTAGCACGATTGGGGCACAATTTTGGGCTCCCAGTTCGGATCGAACTCATTACATACATTTGAAGTGAACAATGAAATTAGCTTATTCACCATCTTTTTATGTGTATAAGGTGTATTAACTTATCAGGGTTTAGCGTGGCACAAGGCCCCATTAATAGGAAATCAATTGGGAACGAATTCCCCATACTAGCATTAATTCGTCGGACCAGGTTGTTACTCACTGCTCTACGACAAGGGCCCTTATGTATGAATGTAGTTCCATGCATGTTCTCCTCGGTATATGTGGGCGTTCAAGAGTGTGTATGTGTGTGTTCGTTAATACCTGCGTTCGTGTGCACGTGTATGTGTTTGCATGCGTACACAAACGTGTTTGTGTGTGTGTGTGTGTGTGTGTGTGTGTGTGTGTGTTTGTCTGGGAGATATCTACTAATCTGAGTTTGGTGTGACGCCGGTAAGAATCGAACTCCCTTCTCTAGCCATGATCTGTCTAACCAACGTGCTACCTATTGCTTTACGGCATGCACGTTTTTCTTTGTATGCATACGCGCGCGCATGCGTGTGTGCCTAGGCGTGCTTGCTTGCGCGTGTGTGTAGCAAAATCCACGTGTTTGAACAACTGCCATTCTGCTATCATTTCCCCTTAATGACTCGACTGATATTACAGCTTTTTGTTCATCCGTTGAGGCTTAATTAAAACATAACAATGCATTTTTTTTTTGTGGCATTTTCCCCCAATTCCCAACCGTCGAATATTTTCTTTGGCAATCTACCCATTAAAACAAAATATGACGTCGCATAAACAAAGACGTCTTTGTCTTGCTTAATAATCGTCACACAAAACAACCCGATTTGGAATGTTTGTACGAATTCAGTTCATTTATTATTTATAGAGACAACTACAATAGTCGCAGTCGCCTGACTCTTCTATGCACAAATTCAACTTCAACAATTAGCAAAACAATCAGAGAACACACACTTCTGTCAACGTCGTTGTTAGGGGAAGTAATTAAGCCTGGATCCACTCCAAAATTTAATCACCTTTTCTATGGCCCATGGCCCATCCTTCCACAAAATGGAATCGAAATTCATTCAGAACTTATGGTGTTATAGTGTTCACAGACATAAAACTTGAGCGATATTATGTGACTTGGATGTATAACCACGATGTATATAGATCCACACCAAAATGTGATCACTTTTTTCGTTGCCTATTGTCCACCTTTCCACCGAGTTTCATTGAAATTCATTGAGAACTTCGGGAGATATCGTGTTGACAGTCAGGGGCGTATACATAAATGTATGGGATGAAAACGGGAAAATATCTCCTCATCGAAAGAAAATCGTTTCTCCATTGTCAACCCTTCCATAAAGATTCCATTGAAATCTTTCCAGTACTTCCGGAGATTTCGTGTGGACAGACGGACAGAAAGACAGACAGACAGACAGAGGAACAGGAAAACAGACAGAAGAACTCGACCAAATACATATACCTCTCTAACTGATTACCTCGATCTGCTTTATGAGTTTGTCGTTGTTCGAGCCTAGGTAAAAGACAATATCACCAAAGGGGATTTCAAAGGCAAATATGTTCTTCCCACTTACAAAATTAACGCAGCTCCATCTTCTTAATCCTAATTAGTCCTATTTGTCCTTGTGTTGCGCTAATCCGAGCTTAATGTAAATCTATAACAACGATTAATTGCCCCATTATCATTGACGGTAATAGACTTGTTTAATTACGATTATCATTGTTAACAGCATTATTACAACTGAACATGCCCCGTGGCCTAAATAGTTGCATATTACCCAACGGTGCCTTAAGTCGGTATCCAAACCCAGTTACTTGGCCATGATTTCAATTGCTGAATTTAAAAGTCGATATTTTCGCTCGACTTGTGGAATGGCTGAGCAAAATCTCCTGGTTCTTTTTCGTAACCCCCGACCATAGAAAAGAAAATTCTGTCCATAGCCTTGACCCTTCACCGTCGGGATGAACTTACGAAATAGACAGATGATTTCCAACAGGTTATTCAAATTTTGGTCCGGTTGGAGCTTAGTGAGAAGATCCTAAATGATTTGTTCTTTATTGTGGATTTTCCCATTTCAAGCATTTAACAGCGTTAGCCTCTTCATCTGGGGGAGTTGCAATCTCCAGTGGAGCATGGAGGTCGATGACGAAGTCTCAGTTGTTGTTCCATGCATCACGTTAGTGATTCTTGCAAGTCTTTATACCTACAACTTTTTATGACCAGCCCTCTATGTAGGAGATGTAAGTTCACTGAAGCAATATCTCCACCCAAACCATAGCATAGAATGTACTCAATTAGTTGGCTGAGGCACTGGGAAATTCGGTCGACACCTTTCGCTTCTATTGAGAATCGAACTCAGTGTATGAGGGCAAACATTGCTAACATTGCACTATCCGAGTCAGACAACAGATCTGGAACCCCACTAAATGTAAACGTACAAGACTGATCGGCCCGGTGAAAGATTGAAACGTTTTTTTTCTCTAAAATCCAAGTGCTGTTTAAATTTGGCATCAAATTAACCCTATGAATTGAGTTTTGCGTCGGCGAGAAAAAGAAAATATAACTGAATCTTTTTTCTTCCTTTTAGGCTTCCATATTTCAAACTTATGATCTTCTTACTCTTATCTCTGCCTCTGCTTATCCTATACTCAACTCAGCTTAAGAAACATCAATAAAACTTCCAAGCTTCCTTAAATCAAATCTTTTGACGATTTAATGCGTTGATTTAGAATTATGTAGCGAAGTGGTCCTGTGGTCCTAATGTTGGTATAGCTGTGTTTTATCATAGGCTAATTCCTTTTACGCCATTTCTAATACTCTTTGGACTACTGGGATCACTTTTAGGTTCTGTGCGTTTACGGCCGTGCCCGACGTATTCTCTGGTTTTCTCTCTCCTTTAGTTAGAATCGATGTTGTTCTTAAAAATCAATATTTGTTACTGCGACGTGAGTTAGCATTTCGTAGAATGATAGAAATTGCATGTCAAGACCAGATTCGGATAGATTGACAGCGTCTGTGAGGAATTAAGTGAATCGGAGAGAGGTATACGGTTTCCTTGTTAGGAACGCTGTTTTTTTTTCTTGTTTCTTTTTTACGTCACACTACGTTATAGAATTCTTTTTTAAAATCAATTCTCGGAATATATAGATACGAGGAAGTATGAGAAAGAAAGAAAGAAGGAAAGAAAAAATCAGACAAAACGTTGTTTATAATTAATGTATACACTTCATATATGTATTATGAATTATATTGTATTCTGAATGATTTTTTTTCGTTTCATCTTCGAAGCAATGGTCACTTATTTATACTTCGAACGTTTGAACAAGATTAACTTGAAGTCTCAATTGGAAAGAAACAGTGTCATTAAAGAAGCAAATGTTGTCAAATGCAGTCAAATATTGTCTTTAAAATGTCGCTGGTTCTGAGCAGAGTGTGTTCTTTTTGTGGGTTTTTTTTTACTTCTTTTTCACTCGCTTTCATTTCTTCTTTTTGTTTCTTTTTGTTTTTCCTTCATTCTTCCCCCAATTAACATTCACTTCTTCTTCTTGTTGCTTTTCTTGTTCTTCTTCTTCTTCTTTCACTTGTTTGCTCCCTCAAGATGTGTGGTGATCTTTGTCAGGTATTGAATCATGGCAAGTCTCCATGAATCTCCAACACCCTTTTCGGTATTAAACTCGCCTCAAATGCTTTTGACATGATTCCTGGTGCACCAGTTATTATGGGGAATACCTAAATTTTATGATCAACAGCTTTTTAAGTTCCCCTACGAAGTCCAGATATTTCTCATTTTTTTTTTCGTCTTCTCCTAGTGTTCTGCTGACACAGCCACATCTCGGATCTGATAAAATTTTGTTCACATTTATTTATTGACTTTTCAACTCATTGAGTTTTTAAACCAATAGCATCTGGTGGTTTTCATTGAGAATCAAATGACTTTAAATTCAGTCAAGACTCCAACACTCAATGTTTACGAAGTCTAGCTTCATACAACACAAAATCATTTTGAGAGAAAATAGGTAACGCTTCAAGCCATGAGGCTATCCTGTGACATTTATAAAACTTCATCATCCACCATTGGACGTGAACCTCGACTAAGGACTCACCAAACCTCTCTATCATGTGCATCGCGGGACCAATACTTGTATAGTTCATCTCACTTTCTTATATTCTGCCGGCCTCATGTGATCTCTGAGCATCTATGATGAGTCGTGATGCCCAGTGGTAGTCTGCCATTCTTGCAGTATGTCCAGCCCATTGCTATCTGAGTCTTCTGAAGGATTCTATTACGACATATGTACCATCATATCAGTTCCTTTATCAGACTACATGAAGAACAAGAGCCATTTCAGCCCTTAAAAAAAGTCAGAAAAGGTGATACCAGCTCACCCCAAGACCTTACAGCTTTCCTCGAGATGATCTTTATTGGAAATAAACGCACAACGATCAAAATTGAAAACGCAAAGCTGGAGAAAGTAGACCACTACATCTACCTAGGACAACGAATCTCCATGAAATCCTCAAAAGAAAATCAAGCAAAGACTCAAAAGAAAAACCAAGCAAAGAATCACTCTATGATGGCAAGCCTTCACTAGAGCCAGCTCTGCCTTCAAAAACAAGAAGATCCTATTAATCCTA
>OY735198.1:77745440-77872940 GCA_963457665.1 Thysanoteuthis rhombus
ACTGAAAACAATTGGAAAGAATTTGGATGCCGGAAACGGGGTAAATAGATGAGTTCAAAAAAACAACAGCAGAAATTAGGGCACCTAAAACAATTGAGTGTTTTGGATATCGGGAAAGAAGTAGATAAGTGATCTTCCAAAACGGAAAGCAGAATTCGGTACTCCGAAAACAATCTAAAAGGTTTTGAATGTCGGAAAACAATGTTGATAAGTGATTTTCAAGAGAACAGCTGCAATTAGGGCGTCTGAAACTATGAGAAAGATTTAGCTGAAAAAGATAGACGGGAGAGTTCATAAAAGTAGGAAATCAGGACAATGAAAACATCAAGAGGGATTTTGGTTAATAAAAAAATTATATGTTGATAAAGGAAATTCTTCAAATCATGACATGGGGCGAAAGGTGAGCTTCTGAAAAATCTCAGAGAACAATCATTGACCCCAAAGAGCACGTCACTTGAGCCTGGTGACCTGTCACGGGTTGATGGTCCATCTCCTTTGTCTCATTATTCGTTGGTCTTAGGGAACCACATCGCTCTTAGCGCATCGCTGGTGCCTGCATTGCAGTACGACCAAACACTATTGATGCTGGTGTTCGGCCAGAAGCTACGTCTCCGTCAGTGAAAAAAAAATGGCATAAAGTGAAAAACATTGTTGACTATTAGAAAGACAAGCTAAATTCCTACCTTTTCCCTCGTTGCAGTATTTTTCTGATCATAATAGAGATCACAAAATCTGTATTCAACTGAATCAGAACCAGTTACGTATCGATAGAATTCCTGTCATTTCTCTCACGTGTTAGATTCGTCAACCAAAATTGCCACAGAACTGTCAACATAGGTTTCTTTTAGTTTCTAAGTTGGTTTGCCTGTATGTATGTAAGCATGCAAACCGCACTAATGGGGCAGTAAATTTGAACATTTATTTCTAATAATGTCAACAAAAAAAATGAAAAACGTTTTTTTTATTTTTTAAAAAATTCTTCTCAAAACTATTTTCTTTTAAATGGTAGTTTAATTTACATTGTAAGTTTATACTTAATTGATCCCTCGCTTTGCGTATGTTTTTTTTCTAATTCGGAGTTTTTTTTATTGATTGCTACTCAACAAAAGGTGTGAGAAGTGACTTATTCATCGATCCCCCCTCACACACTTTTACAATTTTTCATGTTGATTGCACCGAACATGGCATGCTGCCAAAAGACGTTGGTTGCGTAACAGTTTCTGTTGAGTGACTAACCAGACCCTTTTTTCTCATACGTTTCGACCAGCATTGGTCCCCAGAAAAAGCAACTAGAACGGCTATGAACTCCTGCACATGAGCCCAGCCTCCATACAGAAGTATATACTAATGATTACACAGACAGTATATATTGTATGCTCTTCATTGAGCATCTGCGGACCATCTCAGTCCACAAAACGAAAGGCTGCAGCCCGATGGTGGTTTCCAAGGCTCTAGGCGGGGGTGTCTTTCAGTTGTAGGCACTCCTCATTGGGTTGCCTCACTATTGTAGCCCACTTACAGATAAGACAATGCTTAATGCGATCGAATCACCGTAACCTCGCGAATAGCCTTTCTGAGCTACCAACCAAATGGATAGAGATCCTTATCTCTTTTAGAGTCTTTGGGCGCCCCTAGTCACATTTTGGGGGTGACAGCCTTGAATATTAGAATGCGTATACCACTAAGCACCATCTAAAACGTGTTTTTGTTTTGTTTTTCGAAGAAAGGTCTTTTTGTGTCTCTATGGTCATTATGGACCAACAATGTCAAACATTTTTTCACAAAATTTTAGATAAAAGATATCTTCTTAATGGTTAATTCTAGATATTTTTTTAGATAATTAATTCTACTATACGCATGGGCTACGTGATTCATTTATGCGTGGAACAGATATTCCTTATCAATTCTTAATTAGTATCTTGATAATGAAAAAATTTCTTCTAAAAATTTTCTAGAAAAATTAAAATAATGGCATATAAAAAAAAGATAGAATCTATGAAGCTATGTGACTAGATTTGAGTTTTGCCTGCTGGGTGATATCCCTAGCTAAATTGGTAAAGCTGTCATCCATGTCAGACTCTCAAAGATACAGGTTGTCAGTTCAGATCTCGTCAGAGGCAACGTTTTCATTCCCAATCCGTCTTAGAATGTAAAACCTGTATGTTGTGATAAAAAGAAAAATTATTCTGATGGGAAGATAAACTGTCAAAGATTAATAATAAAACCATGCTTCATGAATATCTACTTTATGAGAAAAGTAGCATAGAACTCGTAAAAACCCATTTTTTTCCCTTCATGTTATCTATGGATAGATTGATATTTTGGAATAGTTCTATTTCTAAAAATCGTTTTAATTTACATAACTCTCACTCTCTCCCCCTCTTTAGTCAGCTTTAAAGAGAGTAAAACTAAAGTTATTCAGCCAAAATGTGACTGTGTGTCAGATTCAGCAGTGAGGCACACATTAGCTGCTGGTCACGTAAGTCTTCCTCCGTTAATCAGTTTCACCGTGATGAGAACAGGAAAAAAATAACTTATCAACCGTCAAACTTGGTGAGTAGGGTCATTATATGTATGGATAATTATGCTTCGAAAAATCTTCTGGGTGTGTGTATTACTTAAAGGAAAGTATTTAATGCGATTATAACTTCTCATATCAGCGAGTTTGACCCTTATCTCTTCACTTCGTTTCGCAGCTGCTTCTCTGATCAAGGATTCGGTTTGGGAATCTCCTGAGTCATTAGCTTACGCTCATTTTCCGTATCTTTTCTCTTTTTCGTTCTATTTCCAATTGCTTTTACTTTCGTTTCCCAAGATTTCTCATCTCTTGAATAAGTGAATAATTAAAACAGGTCTGGTTAGTCTCTCAATAGAAACATCACACAACCAATTTTGAAAAGGGATGATCAATGAATGCGTTAATCCCCGGGCCGTTCGTCACAAGAATATTTGAATTTTCAAAAAAAAAAAAATAGAACAAGTGTGAATGCAGCTGATCACAACTTTGAAACCAATTTATCATGAACTTACATTGTAAAGTAAATGTTGAAATTTTCAGTCCTTAAACTCCATTGATGTGGCCTGTACACGTGATACATATAGAGCTAGCCAGTCAACGAGGCAGACGAACTTGCTTGAAAACTGAGGAAACTTATGTTGGCAGTTGAGGTGACAGTTTCGGTTGACGGTTTCTAATAGAGAAGTGTGTGTGTGTGTGTGTGTGTGTGTGTGTGTGTGTGTGTGTGTGTGTGTGTGTTCATGTCGTATGAACATCTAAACTATTGAATGTGTGGAGCTGAAATTTGGCCAACATAAGCTTATGCGATCCCAGGAGTGCAAATATATATTAGGAAATTTCACTAACGTGTACATATACTTGTAATGTTTTTAAGTTGGTCAAAGTTACATTTTTTCCCGTATTGATAGGATATCATAATTTAATTGAACTAAACTGATTAATGAATCATGAATGCAATTCCGTTGGGATCAATTTAGTTTTAATCTATAATTGGTTTCAAACTATTGATAATCTATTCCTGTTGATGTGATTAAAAAAGAAATATATCGAAGCAAATTTTATGTATTCATTAACCTTGATGATCTTCCATTCATATTTTAAGGCCTCGATTTTATATAATATAGTTTTCAATAAGAATATTTATTACTGTACATGATCTTCCATTTGTATTTGAATGCCTTCCTTTAAACAGAAGATAGTTTCACCCTGATGAAAATCACGTAAACTTTTGCTGTCGTGTATCATGAGAGTATTGGTCGGCATGTCACGTAAAAATTAAAAAAAAAAAAACCCAGAAAATTTGGTGAAGCAATCAAAAGATAGATATAATATGATTAAGTTAGTTCACAAAAGAAATGATCATGTTTCCATATCTTTTGGCAGGATATCCCGTTGAGAATGATCAATTAAATAAATTGGAATGATTGAATAAGTTACTTCTCTTGTATTTCGTCTGGATCTTCAAAACAAAAAAAAAAAGATTAGCAGACATAAATTAAGGAATAAATTTAGCATAAGCTTACATTGCCAATCGAACTTCACTCGACAAGAGTATTCAGAAGGTGGAATATTGGAAAAGCACAAAAAGACATAATAAAGAGTAAATATTCAAATTCTTAGCCCTATAGCTCCATTGGTGCGGTCTGTATGCTTGATACATATATAAATGGCCAGCCAGTCAGCTGGACCAACTAGCAAACTGAAGAAACCTGTGATTCATCCAAACAACACACACACACACATACACACACACACGCACATAAGTTGGATAGTCTATAGCCACACTGAAGAGTTGTAATATAACGAAAAAGCTGTCAGTGGATGACTCAATTATTAATTATCAATTATATATATATATATATATATATATATATATGTGTGTGTGTGTGTGTGTGTGTAAGTATGTATGTATAAATATGTGTGTGTGTGTGTGTGTGCGCGCTGATTTTTGATTTTAAAAAAATACTTCTTTTCATTTTTCCAAGACAAAATCCTGGGCTCCACCAGATAGTTACTCATTCTTATTGTCTTCTACACCGTAGTGTCTTTGCCAACTGAAAATGAAACCGCTCAAACCGTAATGACGAAGGAACCATTTTAAACATTATTCAAAATAATACAGTCTACTCAAAAGAAAAATAATCATTTGATGGAAATTCTCTTTTTTTTTTCTTCGAATCTGGACAAAGATTATACTTTCATGTTTGTACTGTACTTAACGAGCCAGCGAACACTGCAATACGTAGACTGGTACGATTTTAACGGAAGGGCAATATTAGGATTCTAGGTTTCCTCAGATGAAACTCGTTATCTGTAGAGATTACGAATCTGAAAGAAGTCAATAGAAATTACAATAACCCTGTGAACATGCTGCCCTCTCAGGGAGGAGAGGAATATCAAATGTATCGTGAGAGACATGATTGTTTTAGGGCCGAGTTTTGCATCGTTCAATGAAGGTCTATGGTTCGAGTGATTGGCTCATACGATGAATATCTTCATTCTGTCTCAGAAACAAGATAGGGTCTTCTCCGTTAGGCCCCTTCCTCAAAAACACATTAAAGAATTATTGATATTATAGCTCACCGTATTTCTTTTTGTTAAATAAATGTTCATAAAAAGCAGTCAAGGACCTTTCGACAACTTGACTGTTATTATCTAACCGTAATAATAAACTAGTGTTTGGGTTAGGGGTGATGTTTAGTCAGCCAGGACAAAGGTTAGTTTATGCTAGAGGCTTTTAACCTTTTTTGAAAATTCACATTTATTTATCAAACAAAAATACTAATAATAACGTAATAGCTATTATCATTTTGTGTGGTGGGGGCTAAAAAAGATCCCAAAATTTAATATTGACGCATCAGCGTACGATGTGTCAGTATGTGATGCATTCAGGCGAGATTTAATTTAAAAGAAAGAGTCAGAATGGCGTGGGGAATAGAAAGAGAGTGAAAGACAGAGATGCACAAAGAAGAAACGGTTCTACAATTATCGGTTCCCTTTGAGAAGAGGGCTATTCAGTCGACAGTGACTATACGAGGCTAAGTATATTAAAAGCTTGCGCAAAAAATGTGGAGGATAAAAGAAACAAAAATTACTAAATGAATAGTAAAGAAAGAAATATGATGGAAATAAATAAATGAAAAACTAAAATTGAAAGCCAAAAGTGACGATTTTAAATAAATTAGGAAAAAACCCAAATGACTATAATTTGAGGGAACGATGTAAAAGAGGGAAAAACAGTCAAATAAATCATATCCCTAAAAACTGAGAAAAAAAAAATTGTTATAAAGTAGAATTAATGCTAAAAAATATGTCGAGATTTGTTTGCTTTATTCCCTACTCTCGTCCTAAAACATTAAAAAACGAAAAACGATAAAGTATATACATATATAAAGCAAAATCAATCAATCTGCGTTTTTTATTTCAATTAAAACATTTTTTTAATACTTAATTAGTTTTCTCTACTTTCACTTTCGTTATCGTTCTGAAGTGTTTCCAGTAGAGACGCTCTCGATGCAGGGCGAAAAAGAAGAGGGAAAATCTGGAAGCCATGAGGTTAGTCATGCACAGCGCTGCAGAGAAGGGTTGAGTGGCACGTCTCAAAAGCGAGGAGAACATGATCTCACACGTATATTCACGAACAGACGAACAGACAGACGTGAAACAGATGCATAAATACACTTAAAACTCGCATAAAAGCAGAGAGCATTTTTTATCAGTCTGTATTATTTGTGTATTTATGCGATGGCGTTTTTTAATCGAAATGGTTGAACACACTTATGTGCGTATTTGAAAACGTTGAAAAAAACCAAGCAGACAGAAATATGAATGCTAGGCAATCCTTGGAATAGCGCGTTTTCTTTTATATCTGGAAAGACCATATTTGAGACAGCTATTTTGAATGGCTAAAAGTGGCTATATTTTTTTCCAAATGAGTTTAGAATTGGTTATTCTATTTTCAGGTAACAGTACACGCACCAAAATATGAAGGCTCCAAAAAGTATAAATATATGATAAGATAATGATAAGATTTTAACGTTCATAGATAATATCATTCTCGTTCTGAAGATAGAATACTTTACGTCAATGTAGAAATGTTCATAAGATGCATGCATACACACACATGCATACACTCACACAAACGCACTAACACACACACACACTCATATGTATATGTGTGTGTGTATATATATATATATATATATATATATATATAAACGAATATAGCAGATATAGACCATAAATAAGCAAAAATAGGAATTCAGAGTTAAATCAGCAATGCTACGTTGAAGCAGCTGCTATATATATATATATATATATATATATATATATATATATATATATATATATATATATATATGTATAATGAAAATAAAACCTTTGTTCAAGATGCAGTTTTTTGAATCACATTGTTGTTAATCATGTACAACAGACTAATTATCTCCCTTTTTAAAAAATCTAGCCCCTTTTAGCTACTCAAAATAGTCAAAATTGTCATTTAAATCTATACAAGTATTTTAGATTGGAATAAACGCTTGGAGGTAAGCATTCTATCGTCTCATATACTTAGAATACTTTTAATTAGATGAAATATAACTTGAAATTTCAATATATTCCTATAAATCGAGGATAATCAAATAAAATTTAGAATTTAAAAAAAAAATCTACCACGTGTCACCTAAAAACCTTGAACGTGTCTCTGATGACGTGTGTGTCATAGGTTCATTATCAGTGCCCTACACTAAATTTTTGGCCATTTTGCTTTATTAGATATTACATTGCAGGTAATTACATCGCATGTGATTTCACCGCCTGGTAAATGCCTTGTAAGATAATTCCACTGCGATGGAATACATATCCAAATATCATCTATACATTAGATTTATGCACTATGTATACATTTGTACATTTCGGTTCGGGTTAGAATTAATTTACAGACGATGTATCAGCTCCCGATGTATTTACCTTCTAATGAAATAATCGCGATGAAGTTACCACCGAATTGTGTTCAGGGTCAGATCAAAGATTTCGAACGCTGATTAGAGAAGAAAGTTGAGAGAAAATAATTTTATACTTATTACAAATACGATCGATAACATTCGGTTCTGTTTAATTATGTTCTTCCAAGCTGTTCATTTATTCATAAGAAACTGTCAATTGAAACTGTAAACATAGTTTTCTTCAGTTTTTTAGTGCATCCGACTGACTGGCTGGTTCAGTATGAATCACGCGTTCAGGCCACAACAATTGGGCTAGAGAGCTAAAGAAATTTTACTCTTTATTATTTCTAGAAAAGTGGGGTTTTTATTCGTTCGTTTTTTCAAATCACAATGAATGGGTTTTTAGTGGTATGAAGGGATTCAATTTACAATGTAAATTTGTGCTATATTAATCCATTAGTTTTGAACCTGCTTGTTTTGTTCTTTGTTTTTGAAAATTCAGACTTTTTAGCAATCACTGCCGAAAAATAAGGCAGGAAGTGTGTATAATTCATTGATCATCTCTTGTTCGATTTTTGTAATCGATCAACCCCCAAAGGCATATTGGTGTATCATAGAAGGAGAATTAGAAACAATGGAAATCAGTTTGTTAGTTTTTTGCCGCTGATTGGCGCAGGAAGGGAACGTGACTTGGAAGTCTATAACGAAACTTGTTTTGGTTGAGTTGAACAAGCGGTGATGGGTCAAACGAGACAAGATGAATCGAGCACGAGAGAGAGCGAGAACGAGAGCGAGCAGTGATTACGAAATGAAAGAAAAAGCTTATGATTTTGGGGTAAAGGGAAGAAAGGATTGATCCTGCTGAGATAAGACGATTAATGAAATATGCCGCAACTGGAAATGATATTTGATAATGCCCGAGTAAGGCCTTGTATGGACATTCGTACATATGTTACCGTGTCTTTCCCTATAAAATTAACTTTCCCGTTTAAAAACTCATATACAATAAACATACACACATGCACTTCCTCGGCATTTATGCGTGTGTACTATCAACATACACTTCCTCAACAATATATATATATATATATATATATATATGTATACACGCGTACGTATGCATTTGTGTGTTTGTGTACGTGTCTGTGTATGTATGTGAGTATTTTTAGTAATTTACGTACTATTAACATAAATAGACTCAATCTCTCCCCACATGTCTATGTGCGAGTGTGTATTTTTTTATGTGTGTCTTCAGAAATTTACGTACTGAAAACAGAGGCATCTTCCCAGCAAGTCTCTCTCTCTCTCTCTCTCTCTCACTTTCTTTCTCTCACTCTCTAAGGGTCATTCTCTTTTTCCCTCTCTCCCGAAACAGGGTGATGATAAAACTGCTGATGAACCCCAATATAAAATATAGAAGATAAGATAACTTGCATGACACATCGTCGTAGATACTTTACGACTACATTAGCATTGACTATAAAATTTCCTTTTCAGCTATTAAATATGGAAAGTTTACACACACACACACACACACACACACACATATATATATATATATATATATATATAACCTGGCCTGTGTGGTTTCTCCTCACTTTTTACTTATCTTTTACATTTACTGAACCTCATTTATAGAACACTAGTAACTACACACACACACAAACACACACACACACACATATATATATATATATTTATAATACAAATTAGGTATACAATAGAATATTATATGATACAACATTCGATGAGTGATGGGTTTATTTCATGAAGTGCTCCATACATTCAACATCATACATCAAGTTGAGTTAAAGTAGAGCTTAAAATATGATGAAGTAAGAATTTGCTACACAAACACATTTATGTTTCTGCCTTGTTTGGACTTCTTCAGGTGAATGATTCGATATATATATATATATATATATATATATATATATATATATATATTAGTAATGAAAATAAATGTTAATTGGTTATAATTGCTTAATTCAATTATCATAGAATTCTCCAATGTAGTTACGCCCAGGCTCATAGCTCTGTATTTTGTACAATTACAGCTAGCGGTTGAGAGGGTCATCTGTTTCTGCGTCCTAAAACCCGGCAGTATTTTTGCTTCTCCGACCTTATTGAGAATATCTGCTGTCAATTTGATTGCATTCAGCAGTACAGCTTTTATCGTCGTTGTAGGGATTCAAAATCAGCGACTAAAGATTGAACACAAAGAGAGGAATTCAACTTATGAAGCGTTGGCAGCCCAATTACTTGAAATACAGCGATACCATTGAGGGGGAAGATGCGCACAAAATCTCCTTTTTGTTGACATTTCAAAGTATTTGACATATATCAAGATATTGAACAACTTGAATTATTCAAATTTGAAAAAAAAACAAAGCCTCCATTATGAAACACAAAAGGCGAATCTTGGTGAAATCATACAACGATAAGAAAGGATACCCAATTGACTGATAAACTTATAAGTTATTGAAGAAATGATTTGTGCTTTTTGATGAGATCAATGTAAAATCGATATCAGCACACTCACACACACATACACACACACACACACACACATATATATATATATATATATATATATATATATATATATATATATATATATATATATATATAGAAATTGCAACGAAGCGACTGTAAGAAACAACACAAGTGAACTAGTAAACTTCGTAGAAAAATGAACAGACAAGTTTTTAAAAGAATGGGTGCTACCTAAATATTATATATATATATATATATATATATATATATATATATATATATATATATATATATATATATATATATATATAGAGAGAGAGAGAGAGAGAGAGAGAGAGAGAGAGAGAGAAAGAAAGAGAGAAATGTGTATTATAACCAATAATGTCCTCAAATGATTACTGGTAAAAAAAAAACAGTCGGTCCTGAAAAACACATTATTTACAACAGATTAAAAATTATGTTTGAACAATTATTTTAATAATATCGATAGTTTCTTACAATGAATATGATTATAATTCATAGCAATGAATGTAAATTGTTCCAATTTTATATATTTGCCTGTTTTTAGCAGCTGGTTATCATTATCCAAAAGACCTTATCCCAAAGTGATCACAATAAGCATATATATATATATATATATATATATATATATATATATATATATATATGATACTTACCAATATAAATCCTAAAAGTGTTAATCCAACAATTTCTGTGTCTTATGTACATAGAATCTTGCTAAATTCTCAGAGAAAATCCAATGCAAAATTGTTGTTTTTAAATTCTGCTTTTACGTGTTCATGTGTCTGTTGTAGTTAATTCGAATTCGGAGCCAAAATCTTTTTTTTTTTTTCGCATTTAATGGAATCCAGTTTATATGTTATATCTGCTCAGGGTCGACCTTGGAATTTCAGAATCGATCCGTTTGGTGTCTTCTCGTATAGTATATTCGCTAGGTGTTCGAGTCTTTATTACAGGCCTGTTCGATTCAAATTGATCTGGTTCAAATCTAACATTGCGTTTAGTCGGTGATGGTGGGTAGAATCCTGATCTAGTCGCATCAAATTCATCTGAACCTCTAATTACTGAAGATTTAATCGTTTCCAGTTCGTCTGGGCTTAACCTTGTCTTATACCTGTTTGACGGAGAGTTGTTCATGTATCCTACCGATTGAACCTTCTCTGATTCTCTCGATATGTTATACCGGTCCTCAGTTGGTCGGTATAATGCGGGTTCAACAAATTCAAGATCTTCTGAATCAATCCGTTCAAGTCTCGGTGATGATGCTCTGTATGATGCAGTTTCTGGTGATTCAATTTGATCTGATCTCCTGAGGAAAGTGTGTCTGTTCGGTGATTGCTTATATAATATTGGTTCATCTGGTTCCGGTCGCTCCGAGTGTCTTTGCATAGTATGTATATTCGGGGCTGATCTATAATACAAGGGACGCGCTGGTTCATACAGATCTGCTTTTCTGTCCAATACATACGCAGTTGATTCCCGTGGCTTCGACTCTACGCGCGTATAATATCGGTCTGATGGCATGGTATTTAGTGTATATCCCAATGGCTCAACGTCTGGTTCATTAGATATGTTTCTTCTTGGAGATGCTGATCTATACACTATAGGTCTTACAGGTTCCAAATGATCCGATTCCTTTTTCATGTCATGCCAGTGATCTTTCAATCGATATTCCACGGATCTGTCTTCCCTTAAGATGTTTGATTTATTAGGAATTTCTCTATACAAGACAGCTCCCTGGGATTCTAAGTGTTCTGTCCCTCTTCGTAGATTATGTCTCGGGTTGCTTCCAAAATATTCCATAGGTTCTGATCCGCCTCGATGCCTCTGCATTAGCTGTATGTTAGTTGATTCGTTCAGGTAAGTCCCACGCAAATCAAGTTGGTCTGTGTCTCTTGAAATAGTATTCCTCGGTCGATTAACAACGTACCCCACTGGTTCAAAATGATCCAGCTCCCTTGGGTTGTCATGTGTCCTTGTTATTTGCCTATAGTACACAGATCCATCAGGTGCTATTTGATTGACACCACTGCAGGTATCATATCTACTTGGGCTTTCCCTATAAAATGTAGGCGCGTGTGGTTCAGTTTGATCCGAGTTTCTTTGAATTCTGTAGCTGCTTGACGCTTTTTGATGTGCTATTGGTCTTGTCGATTCATGTAAATCAGAATCTAGAGGCAAAGGATATCTATTGGGCCTTAATCTCGCCAAATGAGCTTCGAACGGATCAATTTTATCGAACTCAATTCGTATATCCCGTCTGTTAAACGCCGGTCCCCCGGACTTCGATTCAACCGATTCAATTTTATCGGATTTGACTCGCATTTTATACTCCTTCGAATCGGATGGGTCTATGCCAGACCCATCGGAATCAAACTCCGAATCTGTAGAGATATAATGTCTGCTGAGTGCTCGTCCATTAGTGTGGATAGAATCAAGTCCTCTTGATATGTTTTGCCTTTGAAATGCTAGGCTCTTCAAGATGTGCTTAACTGATTCGACATTATTGGCTCCTATTCGGATGTTTTGCTGCTTGGGTCTGAAATTCTGCAACACAGTTCGAATCGTTTCAAGTTGATCAGCCTCAATTCGAATGTTCCTTCGATGTGGTTCTGCTCGCCCCGACAACGATCCAATCTCGTCAACCTCAACCCGGATGTTTCTCTTGTTTGATGCGGGTTTATTCAAGATTGACTGCAGATATTCCAGCTGATCAGAGTCGATTTGTATATTGTATTTCTTCGGAGTTTGTGCATTGGAAATCGATTGAAATGGTTCCAACTGGTTATTTATATCTTGAGTGCCATGGGTCGGGCTGTTTAGTTTTATCGTCTGAACACAACCGTTTACATCCGAATCATTTGCAACACTGCCAAAGTTTTCCATCGATTCTCCATCTGATTTCTTTCGTATCTGGATCGGACTCAACTGGAATCGATCGCTCCCCCTTCGGATGGAATTTCTTTCATTTTTTGGCGTGTTTTGTGCCAAAGGATTTGATTCAAGTTTTTCGGATTCCTGTTTGCCCTGGATATTTCCCATGGATCCGGTTTATGGATATTCTGCGCAAACGAGATCCAGAAGTTTCGAATCGGACTGGTTGTATCCGCTGGGAATTTATCTGTCCAGCATGAACACGAATGATAGTACTTGAGATAAATCGCCCTGTGTTCTTGTTATAAGCTGGTCTTTTTCATATTGTTCCTTGGTAATTTTTTTCTATCTTTCTCTCAGCTAAGAATAAAGATCTTTCCCAACACGTAATAACCAGTCTACCATCGTTGAATTTTTTGTTTATATAGTTCGAGTCTCTCCAAATATGTACACGTGGCTTGGTAGGACTTTTAACAATTCTGATGCGTGTTTTCTCGAGTGATTGGTTAGTTCCCTGGAAGTGTTCAAATGTATTCAGCGATGTACGGGAAATATGTTATTTCTAAACAACTGTCGAAGGTTAAGTGAAGCATATTGATGTATAATTATATAAATGTGTCAGCAAGTGATTAGTAGATATAGTGTCTGTGTAGGAGGGAGTCTTAGCTGACTTAATACCATGTAATTCGATCATATGCCGATTGTGGACGATCGCTAGTGATTTGTTATGATTGTAATCAAATTATCTTTATGCTTGATCTTTATTTTTTCATATATGATTATAAGAAATTTTATTCATGGGTGAATATATATATATATATATATATATATATATATATATATATATATATATATATATACATATATATATATATATATATATATATATATATATATATATATATATATATATATATATATAATATATATATATTATATACCATTACCCTTACATTTATGTGTGTAAACGTATACACTATTCACATAAACCGGCAACTATATATATATATATACATATATATATATATATATATATATATATATATATATATATATATATATATATATATATGTATATATACGACTATGTATATATACATGTAAGCATACTCAAGTATTGAAGTGCTTGTGTTCGTGAGAGTTTATATGTGTGTACCTGTGTGTTGGGGTAGACGTTTAATCACTTCTAATCATCTCAGTGAAATTAAACTGCTGATAATCCGACATTAGGAAATTAAGCTTAGTCCATCGGCTTAATATATTCGTTATTTGTGTGAATGGTGCAATAATCCCGTCGAACAACACTCACCCCAGGCCAACTCCACACCCAACATCAGTGGGATTAGGTTTTCAGCGAAATCATCTTAGAAGAGACAGCAGCCGAAAACCCGGCCATCTGTTGTGTCACTCCTGAACCTTCGGTAGATTTGTTGGTACTTCTAAAACAAAGCAGCGACCTTGGGCGAGTTTTTCACGACTCGGTGAATAGACAGTATTTGGGTGGTTTTTATGTCATCAGTAGACACAAGGCTGAAATGAGCTGTCGTCAAATTCTAGTACAAAGTCTCGAGTTGACAATCAGCTCTAGAATAAGGAATGTAAACTGATATTTGAAACCTACATTCACCTACCGTGATTTGAACTCTCGACCATTTGATTGTCAGAAAGCTGTATCACTGATTGAGTTCAGTTCTTAGATAATAACGAAAGATTTTCTGTACGGACACGCATTGGCTTATTTCATTCTAATAGATATATACATTCATACAAGAGAATATAAAATATCGGGGAACAAAGGAAATGAAGAGTAAGTGGGTTATAAAATTATGGGTTTGTGAAATTTATTCATGAAGATGACACTACCAAAATACAGCTTAGCATACAACACAGGCGATCTCATTAAATCATTGACTGAAAAAACTAGTGATCGAAAATATCGCGTTAACGTTAAGTGACTTATGGAATAAAAACCGTATCATAGACTACGTATGGATGTTAAAAGTCATTGCACATACCAGGTTTATATGGTATGTATAAAGATACTTATACATAGGTGCTTTAATATAAACTATGAAAAAAGGACACCAAAGTATTTTTGTCAAGCTCCCAAACCGGAGTAGATTCTATTTTCTATCGTAACAAGGACAAGAGTAGCAAGATCAATCCTCACCAAAATTGGCAATGTAAACCGATGTATTGAATCCACATTTCCCCGCTGTGATTAGTAAACACGACCAACGGATTGCCAGGGGTATGACTCACAGACAAGTCTTAGATACTAACAAAAATTTATGATACAGATGTGCTCGATTTTATTTCCTTCTAATAAATACATTCATATATATATATATATATATATATATATATATATATATATATATATATATATATATATTACCTTTTTAGCTATCATATCATTACAGGAGTCATCTTCAATCGGAATAGAAGTTGGAGTGGATTTTGACCCTGCAGCAGTCAGTCTTGTCGTATAAATTTCGTTTTGATTTAAACACAAGCATATATCTATGTGCATGTATAGCACGCATGCGCTTCACGTCTTCCTGATATTCTACTTGTCTGTTCCAATTAAACCATTAGATTTCTTCTCCTTCTTCCAGCCGAGCAATTGTCTCCCCCTTTTCTGCAATAATGGAGGGGAAACGATCTCCAACAGATTTGGGAACAATTTTATCTCCTATCCAAGAGGGAAAGCCGAGATACCAAAGTTGGTCTGAAAGTAAGTGGACCCATGTGGGCCCCGAGATATGGGCTCGCATATACACACATTGCTTCACATACGTCACGCTATCACTGGACAGCAACAGATTTTCTTTCTCTCTTTATAAGCCTAGCACTGCACCCAGTGTGAAACAACACAGCAATTTGCACAAACACTCTTCCTGTCTCTAACCATAAGTCATTATCCTAAACATTCCTCCAACCCGAATGTCTACACATACAGTCTAGCTTTCAGCTTAAATGTTCAAACCAGTTCCGAAAAGTGAAGCGTACATCTTCCTCTCATGTAAAAGCATAATTTTATCTTTATCAACATCTTCGGGACTAACGTTTCGAATAAAACAATGGGAATTCACCAGAGATTTTTCAAAAAAGTATCGCTAGAATGCAGAAGTTAGTCATACTTGTGTACAGAGAATAAAATGAAGACAGGGTATGAATTTCAGAAAGGGGGATGTTACGAAAATGACGTCGTTTTCTGTCTAACATGAAAAATAAGGAGTACTTTCGTTAACGTCACTTGGAACTGAATGTCATCATAATCATAAACACTAAATTTAATGATACTGGAATCTACCACGATACTGAACATAGATATAATTTTGATCGTGTGGCCAGTTCCATAGCTGAGATAATATTACATATTTCTCACAGCTATCAATGGTCAATGTTCAAGTGGAGAGCCAACATTTGATTTTCAAAGCATAAGGAGTGGTGTGAAACAGTCTCCTCACTCCAATTTTCATCAGTCGGACTTGTGCCGCACTAAGCTAAACTAAACAAATCTCAAACATAAGTATCTTTCCTTTACCACCTTTTTTTTTTCGAACAATTTGAATTCCTCTGTAACCATGACGTTTTGGTCGATTCATTTCTACAGCCCTATTCAGGGGTAAAATGCTATATTCGTATGAAAAAAGAGTCTCTCCAACTACCGACCGCTGACTCTAACGTAGGATTAACATCTAATTTGCAGATCGCCACAGCATTCCCGTCATGTAGCAGTTATTACATTTGCCTACAAATGATATTTTGTAACACGCCGTAAACTTTAGCGATACTCATCATTCTAGGCCAGTATTTTCATTTCTATCACCAAGTCTGGGTTGGCTTGGCTCAGGAATAACAGATCTTTCTGTAGTATTGAGATTGATTGCCATTAGGTACTCCACACTTGAAGCCTTGTTTCATACAAAGCTAGGCTAAGTAAATGCAAAAGACGCTTCACTTTGAGGTAACGGTTTGCAAGCTAGGCTGCTAGCACATTACTGAGGTGTTGAGTTTGATCCACGTGGGTGCCTCAAGCTTATGGCCCTATATTGGACTAAGCCGAGCTCAGTATACAAAATATACAAAAGTGCCTTGCCTTGGAGCAATTGTTTATTAGCTTGTCTCACAGTGCATGCTTGCAGTAGTGAGATTGGTCCTTACTTGATAGCCACACAGAATGGCCTCGAATGAGAAAGCTTAGTAAATACAAAATTATTAGGTTGGTGTAAAAAATTTTTTTTCACCATCAGCTTTAGAGCAGTATATCTCAGGTTAGATTAAAAGTTATGAATCGAAATAAGAATCTTCAGAATTTACACATTGTGCTAACTGGAAATAAGTCCATTTATTCTGAAGGCATAGAATTCTGTGATCCCTGGAACCAATGGATTCTTCGAAGACGTTTTGAGATGATGCCAGATTGTTGCAGACCTTCCCTCGCAGGAAATGGTCGAAATACTTGAGAAAATGATTGTCAGTTTTATTTGGACGTAACCAATCACTTTACAACATTTTGAATTTTTGGAACCAATGTTGAGCTGTATCACACGTAGCGCTCGCATCAATGGAGATAGAGGGCTGAAATTTTCAAATTCATTCCCTATTGAGTCTAGATATAACGCCTTTCTGTTTCCTGAAAATAACACCCTCTTCGTAGTTTTTTTTTTGTAGCGAGTTGAAATGTGCAATGTGAGTTTATGCTAAACTGATCCTTCACGCTTGTTTTTTTGCAAATCCAAACTTTTCAAATATACACTCCCCGACAGTAGCCTGTTCATAGATCTACCCTTTTTCTAATTTTTTAACTGCTCACCCCTAACACGGCATGTTGCCAAGAGACATTGGTCACTTGATGGTTTCTATTGTGTAACTAATCAGACCTGTTTATTTTTCTATTTCATTTATCTTTCTCTGCTCAAAACATGAAATACGCTCGGCAGGAAATCTTCTACAGCTTGGGAAAATCCATGTCGAATCCGATGTCTCGAGAGTGCTTCTTTTTTCCACGTTACCAAAGTGGGTCAGTCTTGTCGAGTTCATAAGATGGTTGGATTAAATTGCTTCTGGAGACGACATGCTAAGATATAGAAATAGGAATTGAAAAAACAAAACAAAACAAAAAAAACGTTTCGTTGCCACATTAATATTTTATGTTTGTTCTCCCACCAATTCATTGAGCTTACGTGGACATACTCACGCTACTTATTCTAACCTAATTCGAACTCACTCGCACTGTTAATAGTCCTCTTCATCTGTTTATTGTTGATATTATATTTTACGATTGTCCGCTTTAAATAACCACCTGATTAAGTAACTATTGATGTATTTGTTGAGATTTATTGAACAAATACGTTATCAAAAGAACAGATATGCATTAAAATGTCCATTCGTTCTATTGATTATGTATTAACTTGTACAGCGAATACTAAAAGCATATGAAATAATTGATTACTGTTAAACTCAAACCAATTTAGATTTGACGTTTTCATCTGTAACAAGAACGAGAACAATCTTCACCAAATCTGGGTGAGTGACCTCTTCACTGTTCATCTATCACACAACGCTGAACGAAACCTTAATATAAAACTAAAATTTCCCTTTCTTGATTTGAAATCACGACGATGTCATTGGAAGACAACTCACCTACCAACTGAGCTAAACTGTCAATCCTCATTGACCTACGAATTTATTTATTGTCTATAAAATACAAAAGCTGCAGTAAGTCGGAATAGAAGTTGGATTTGGGTTTAATCCAGCAGCAGCCATGTTTGTTTCACAATTGAAGAACTTTTCAAATTATTCTAAATCTTGCAGTTTACGCGAACCGTAATATCAAAAGTAAGACCCATTGAGCAAATACATCAGAACTTTCATTCACTCTAATGATTTCAGGTGACGCTGCAAATTTTTGCATAAGTGGGAAAAAAAACAAACAGTAATCATAGTTGTATTTTAGCCTTGACGGCATTAGAGGCCGGTATATGCAGACCAGGTATTGGCCTTACTCATCATAACCCACTGACTTTACGACTACACAAACGCTTGGCTTTATTAATTTTTTACACTAACAAGCTAAATATTTCTGTTGAAGATATGTATATATATATATAAAAGCGAATCTTGATGATGAAGCATCAAATTCTTTTCAATTTTTTGCTGAAAATTTGTTCAAGAATATTTTGGTACTCAGTATGTTTTTCCTCTTACTTCCTCCCTTTTCTTCTTTGATCCCACTCTCTTTCTTTCTTCGTTCATCACTGTTTGCTTTGTTTCCTTCCCTTCCGTTTTGCTTTCCTCCTTCTCTTTTTTCTTTCTTTTCACCTTCTCTTTCTTTCCTTCTTTCGTTCTTTTTAATTCTTCCACTATCTTTCTTTCTGTTTGTCGTTTCCTTATTCCTGCTTTTGTCCCCAAACTTCTTTTCCAAACTCTCTACTTATCTTTCTCTTTTGCAATTTCCCTCATTCATTTTTCCTTTCTTTACTCTTTTTCTCTTTTTTCGGTTCTTTCTTTTCTTTTCTTACTTGCTTGCTCTTCTCTTTGTTCTTGTTTAATCTTTTCTCTCCTTCCATTTTACCTTTCTACCCTTCCTCCATCTTTCTAAGATGATCTATATGTATATTACTGTATTCGGTCATAAAATGTTCTTATCTGTAGTTTTTCTCTTACCTTTTTCCTTATGATTTTTTCTTTCTTTTCTTTCTTTTCTTTTTATTCTCTCTGAAGGGAACATCATGGAATCAAGGCCCTTTTTTGACCCTTTTAATACTTTTCCTTTTATCGTTACATAAAGGTATTTTTAAAAATCTTTACTTTTAAATGAATAGATACATTGAGTATTTTCGTAATTAGTTTTTAACTTAACCTTTATAAGTTTTTACTACGAATGGTGAATTGATTCTTACTTCTCTCTTTGACCCTTTTCGTTGTCATTCGTTCTCTGTTTCTTTTTCTACCGACCTTTTATTCATTCTTTCTTTCTGTCTTTCTTCCTTTCTTTCTTTCTTAACCTTCTTCTCATCTTCCCCAACCCTTTCTTTCTTTCTTTCCTGCATTGTTATCCACTTTCTTTCTTTTTTTCTTTCTTTCTTTCTTTCTTTCTTTCTTTCTTTCTTTCTTTCTTTCTTTCTTCTTATGCCCCTCCACTTCTGTCAAAGTCCTGTCCAAACCTAGAATCAACTTTATTTTTCTTTGGTAACAAAAAAAAAAACCCTCACCAAATTAGGGGGAATAAAAATTAGCATTTACCTACCGTGATTTGGAATCTGATTGGTAGGCATGTCTCTTACAGACTGAGCTGAATTGAAAAGTCGTATATATCTACCCAAATTTATGCTAGAGATACACAAAGGCTTATTTCATTCTAATAAATAAATAAATTTACAGAATTGAGTCCCTTACCGTGACTTGAAATCATGGGCAAGTGATTGATAACTGGCCCCCTTAGCGGTCAAACTGACTAGTCTCACATTTCTACTAAAATTTATCTTATGGGTACATAAGATCTTATTTCTTCCAATAAATAAATACATTTAAGCTAAAGGAAATATATTTTTTTACATTTTTTTTTCATCCATTACGTATTTTAGACTGCAGCAATCAGGCGTGTGTATCTTTCTTTTTTTTTTTCACTTCTCCCTTTCTTTTTCTCGTTTTTTTTTCTTGTCACTAATCAAAATTGGAGGCGTCACTTGGCGCAATTGATAAGAAACTTCGGAAAGTTCGACAGAAGCCCATCAACAATATTTGATGATTCACAGCTGGAAATTGGAGATAACAGGGAAAATACAAGGAAATTTGCCCCCATTTTTTTTTTTTCAATTCTCTGAGTTTTTCTTTTAATATCATAAAAATGTTATCTTCGCAAATTCTGGAATATTTTGCGATACTTCAAATTCTTATGATTCATATTCATCTACCACGCTCTACTTAGACTGATTCAGTGGAGAATCATTTTTTTTATGTAACTTATATGCAAAGCGAACAAAATCTTCCATGTGTAAAAGACAGATTCTTTCGTTTGAATATAAACACACAGTTATAAATTTGCAAAGAAATCAATATATATATACATATGTATGTATATATAATTGTACTTGCTATTATGCACCATTAGCTTATATAATATGCCAGGCTATATCTTCTGTATGTTACATCTGTGAAGGGAGATAATTATCAAATGTTAATTACAGAGTAGTTTCCTTTATTAAGAAACATATCTTTTCTTATAAAAAAAACACACACATTAGAATATATAAAGAAAAACATATAATTGTACATATCTGGTATTTACGTGCTATAGACTTGAATACGCCAAGTGATTGGCTACATTTTCGGTCTGTTACATTTGTAAAGAAAGATCACTATTAAATGCTGAAAAAGAGTAGTCCCCCTCACTTATCAATTTTTCGGGTTTGCATTAATAATCATTTATGTTGGATTATACGTCCATTTCTTTATAATACAATTATTTGCATTGAGAAACATGTACAGCAGTGTAAACAGTGAATGGACAAAATGAGAATTTGGAGTTTAGGCAGATATTTAGACCTTTACATAATCGGTGGCTGTTTGGCTCAACGTAGCAATGCTGCATTGAAGCAACTACCTTATCGGTCGCAGGTTCGATTCCTGCCGCTGCCCCATTTCCTCTGTTTCATTATTCAAGTGACACTGACTAGGCCGAATGATAAATTTACCGTATGATAATAGGAGATCATTTCAAATAGTGTTTCAAAGTAATATAACGCATTTATAATTCATTCTGTCAAATTATGTATCCATTTCCTAATTATATATGTATACATCAAAGACGGGAAAAATATCCTTTCACTTGTAACCCATTAAAAGGGGGGAAGGTCTCCCTCCGCTTCCACCTCCTTGAAGGAAAAACATTTCCCTCCATTTTTAGCCCCTAAGAGAAGAAAAAGTACACCTTTGACCCCTTAAAGTGGAAAAAATTTCCCCTCACTTTTGAACCCTTAAGTGGGGGGGGGTCTTTTACTTTAGGTCCCTTGAAGGAGGAAAATTCTCTTTTCACTTTTGACCTGTGCAAGAATATATATATATATATATATATATATATATATATATAGAGAGAGAGAGAGAGAGAGAGAGAGAGAGAGAGAGAGAGGGAGAGAGAGAGAGAGGGAGAGAGAGAGAGAGAGAAACATAGAATAGAGGTGTATATTTATATGTATATTGAATGCAGCCTGAGTATGCATACCAGATTAGGTTGGGCTGCACCAAAGTTCGGGTGGTTTCTATAGCATGACAGACAAATAGACAATGTGACATCTTTAATTTATATATACAGATGTATTATTGAGGAGGTCATCGCAGAATCATATTATCCGATGCAATGTAATACCATCAGATCTTTTAGGCTGATGAGATTAAATGCCATTGATTCACGAGAAGGGAGAATTTAGGAATGTTTGAAACATTAACCACTCATACCCTCCAAGAAAGTTCTTTCTGTGAAGATGCTGTGATATCAAACTGGACGTCGTTGGATCGATGTGATAATCTACAGAATTCCTAAACCGAAAAGATTTCTACAGCTAGGTTTATTTCCTGGACAAAAGTAATTCATGATCAGATATTTTCTATGTCGCAGGTGCAGTAAGATAGATAGCATTTTTTTCTTCACGAGCAGGATGTCACAGAGTCTCTCTTTCAGCTCAAGAAAGTAAGCATTACCGATAACTGCAGACAGTAGGAGATTACATCTGTCAGAGCTATAAGCCAAATATACAACGCTTTTCGTTTAACATATATCTCATCGTATGAGATAATTTCCCTCTTTGGATAAGAAATTTCTCTTTTCGTCTCCCGAGTCTCTCTAGGCATCTGGGCAATCCGGATGAGCTGACGACATTGTACTTGACAACTTTGGTCATCAGATTCAAATATAGTTTTCAAGTTTGTCTCCGGGGCCCCGATAATGATCTCTTAAATTTTCCTGTCCATTCTGTGCAGAGTATCTGACACTGATATTTTCGCCAATCTCACCCCTCTACCATGATATTTTTTAGATGCTCTATCATCTATTGGAGCAATCGTCTTCACTGAATGAATGACTGACAAATTGACACGGCAAATGCCTCACACCATCTCCATGAATCATTCCCTCACTTTCCTTCAAGGAATCTGATGTCGCTTAGGTGACATTTTATTATTACCTAATCAGAACATGGAATTCTATTCTATCACCTCAGAATACAAAAACGCGTTAATTGCACGAAATTTTATTTCATTTTATATTAGCATTAAATGAGTGTTCGGAGGAAAGGGCTTTTCAGGGTGGGAGTTTTGAGAAGAATGTGCATTGAAGGGGGGGGGGGCTTTTAAAAGCACTAAAGATCAAACTAGCGCATCTATGTTCTGACCTTCAGACTCGTTTAACCATCACTACAGAAACATACCATTTCCGGCACTAAAACAGACTTTCTTCGCAGAGACATAGAAGGAAATTGGAAACCTCTTTTTTTGATCTTTGCACAAAACATCGATTAATTCAAGAAAACTGATTCAGTTATGTTAAGTTACTTGAAGCTAGATTAAAGAAAATATTGATTCATGCCTTTCCAAGGAGCATTCGTGCGAAGTGGGTGCAAACTGTCTTAGTTCGAGTTTGCACAAACCGTTTGCTACGAACCGTTACATCATCCATACATCCTCCTCGTTTTGTGACACCTTGAAATGAAACCATAGAAAATTATGCAAGTTACAAGTGAAACATCCTCTTATGATCTAATTTTTCGTTCAAATCAATCCTTTTAATCGGAAAAAAATTATCTACTTGAGATTTCCAGAGATTGAGATTTCAATGTTTGAAACAAAATAAGATTTAGCTTCCATCACTGGCTTCTCTTTTCGAAATGATTTAAGTTCTACTCGGCCGATAATCCCCCCCTCTCTCTCTCACCCACCCACTCACTCACTCAATCTATCGATCTATCTATCTATCTGTCTGTCTATCTGTGTGTCTTTCTTTCTATCCTGTCTCCCTTTATTTCTTTCTTTTTATCTATCAATCTATCTATCTCTATCTCTTTCTTTTTATAAGTGGAGGACTGATATTTCAAATTCGAATCCATCTTATTAGGAAACGCTGCACTAAAGTTCTGAAATAAAAACAACTTGGTGAGGTTTTACCGCAGGACAAAATCAGACTTTTTCAAAACTTGTTCAATTAGGATTTCAGATAGCAAAGAGGATTTTCAAGATAGTTTTAATTCTTATCATTTTTTTTTTTCATTTTTTTCCCATTTTCCGACTATTGAAAACCGTAAATCCAAACTGTCACTGAATCTGTCAGCATAGGTTTCTTTTAATTTTCAAGTTGGTCCGTCTGGCTGACTGGCTATGTATGCAAAAATGTATGTATCACTCGTACAGGCTTCAACAATGGAGCAAGAGTACTGAAAATTTCAACATTTAGTATGTAACATATTTGGAAAAACAGCCTTTTTTTATTGCTTTTCATGACTTTTTCGCAGTCCAAAAGAGGAAATAATATATATTATGTTTATGTACCGAACAATTAGAGATTTTTTCCAAAGTGTGAGTATTCCATTTGTCTGCAACAAACTCTCACGTACTATACATTTCATATAATATTTTCTTTTATAGCTAGCTAGCTAGTTATATGTATATATATATATAGAGAGAGAGAGAGAGAAAGAGAGAGAGTGAGAGAGAGAGAGAGAGAGAGAGAGGGAGAGAGAGAGGAGGGAAACTTTGTTTATATCTAATACGCTCAGTGCGATACAAAACAGTAAGTTTGTGGCACCCAATGAAGAATTGAACTCACTACAATCGTCATAGTCTGCTGGGCTTGCTTCCTAATCATTACTTTACGACGAAGCAACCAATGTGAATGTGAGTGAGTGTGTGTGTGTGTGTGTTATAGACATTCTTCGACAAAGATATCGTTAGATTTTGACTTTATCATTGATAAACGAGACTACAATGCCATTGTTGGGCACTATACCTTCCATACTCCTAGGGGAAGAATAGAATGGTATGTAATTAAATGAATATAATTAGGCATATACAATTATATAAAGTCGATATATATATATATATATATATATATATATATATATATATATATATATATATATATATGTGTGTGTGTGTGTGTGTGTGTGTGTGCGTAAATGCGTGTGCAATAAATTTCATATATATGCAGTTGTATATATATATATATATATATATATATATATATATATATATATATATATACATGTATACGTTTGAGATTTATTTCATGTATGAATCTACATATAAGTACTGGTTTATGTATTATATTCATGTGAAAGACATAGCCATTGGTAATGTCTGGCGCGAAAACTTGGTTTCGCGACAAAAGGCGACTGACTTAATGGATCCGTGCTTCTTAGTGACTGGTGCCTGCAAGATCCAATTAAATCCATTGACAATTAACAATTGAGAGGAACTGATGGAGACAAGCTAAGGAGAAGAACATTAGAAGACTTGCTAGCCCCAGGGCCCAAAACTGTTTCACCGGGGCCGAGCGGAAAAATGATGTCCCAACTTCTTTATTCACGATAGTCTTGTCTACCTTATTTTAAGCTTCTGTAATGATAGGCCGTAAGGTGGAATTAGATGGCTTAGGCTTACAGAGTTGAGGGTCAAGTATAATATAATATAATATAACGCTATGCGAAATAAAAGGATATGTTGATGCCGGTAGACAATGTTAAAACACCATTATGATAAAAGTCGTCAACAAAAAAATATTATTACTGAATGTTATTTAAAGCAGTAAAAAGTAAACTATTGTTATTTAAGTATAAATTAAGCATTTATTATTTTTTGAGCATTATTTGATATTGTTATTCAAGTTTTGATATTTCTTTTATAGGCTTTCGACCAAAAGCGATACGTGACGAGAAGAAACCATTGAAACTCTTATAAGAATCTTTTTTTTTTCGTTAGAAACATTTATCCCATTTGTGAGAAGGATGAATGGAGAATTCTTTCATCTAAAAATCATTTATTTCCCATTTTTTTTCCTTTTGGTAAACAATGGGACGTGATTAGCAAATAGAAAAATTTGCATACAAAATATACGAAATATTTGAAATCTATTAAAAATGAAATGATTATCTTATCTCAATAAAATTATTGTCACTTTGATTTTTACTCAATTTTCAATGTACTAAAGAATGGGTATTTTTCAAGAGAAAATTCAGTAACTATTTTTTTATGAAATCAATCAACCCTCTTCTTTTGATTTTATGAAATATCTAATTGAATATCCTCTGAAAAGAAAAAAAGTGTCTATAAAAAGATATAAAGATGAGTCCCTGGAGAAATTAAATCAGTTGAAATTATAATCGAGGGTTTAGCAAGATAAGTAGAAATTATAACCTAAATCAGGGTGGGGGAAATAAAATTCAATAAAAGTAGAATGTATTTTTTTAATTTATATCTGCCCCCTTTCAATATACTATATTTTAGACTTTAATATAATTCTCAAAAGCATTTTTCAAAATTCTTTCCTTTTCCTACTTACTCTTTTAATATTTTAAAGATATATGTTGACTGAGAATAATATAAAAACTTAATGATCAGATAAAACTGTGATTTATTAATCGAGAATAGTAAAGTTTATCGATATTTTATGAACCAGTAATTCTCAATAGAATTAATTCCATTTTTATTACATACATGCATAAAGCAATTAGTGTGCATGGGAAACCGGTGAAGAGATTTTCTCTTTCATTCAACAGAATAATTTTTTACCCAAATACCTCCTGCAGCGGACCATTTTTCGTTTATTGTTTAATCTATTTACGCTATCCAGGCCGAATGACTCATTCTCTGTGTAACAACGAGAAGCTTTTGAAAGAATATAACGCATTCAGAAATATTCTGTCAGATTATAAATACATTTCTTAATGATATACCTAATTCCTATATAAATAGGGTTTCCTCTTTTTTTCTAACAAAAACATAAATACATTCTTTCCAGTGTAGAAAATATAACTGTTGTAGTTTCTTTTATCTTTTTGGCATCCAAAATAATCTAAAAAGAGAAGTAAGATCCGGTCGCGACATTGTTTTGATTATCATTTATATTAGATAATTACTCCGGTGTGAATAAATTTATTTTAATTACAGATTTCAATTTTGTTTTCTGTCAAACGTGTTAACTCCTGGGAAATGACTGCATCGGTCCTGTTTTTTTTTTACGAAAAAATTGTTTTTTTAAAAATGGTCTAAAACATGTTTCATCTGTACTAAAATAATTTTTCTTTTTTCTTATGACTAACTTGAGGCTATTTTTTGTAGCTGAATCTGAAATTGAAAAACTAAAAAAAAAAAAGGAAGATTTGCATTATTTTAGACATCTATTTCCGTCACTTATCCTTTCCGCGGGGACGATTTTTCTTTTAATAGTAGCTTTGACTAAAACAGACTGGAGCAGCATCTCAACAACGTCTATCTTCACATCCTGAGACGTACCCGGGGAATCAAATGGACTGATCACGTCACAAGCAATGAGGTACTCTCTACAATCAAGGCAGACACTGCTTTGTCGGCTCATATAGATAACATACACCAAGGCGTGGATCCATGGTCTCCCAAGACTGATGGATGCCATCATCGACATGAAAGTTAATTTTTTCTTTAACAATCAACATTTTATCGAATCTCTCATCATTTGGCAATGACTTGAAAATATTTGCCCAAAACATTATGCATACAAGTCTGGCTAGTCATTGGATAGAAATCGCCATGAGACCAACGTCTTCTGGCAACATGATAGGGGTGATCGAATAAGAAATTGAAAAAAAACGATGATCAATAAATATCAGTCTTTCACGCCTGTTGTTGGGTGGTTGTCACTAAAAAAGCCTGGATTTAAATTACATACTAGCGGACACAAATTAAGGGAGAAATTTAGCATAAAATTACATGGTAAATTGAACCACCACTAAAACATGTGGGGTTTCAAAATGTTTCTAGACATGATAAAGAGTAAATGTTTAAATTTTCAGCCCTCAAGCGGCCTCTGCGCATGATAAATACATACATGACCATTTAACCAACCGGACCTACTTGAAAACTCAAGAAACCTACATTGGTGACAGTTTTGGCTGACGGTTTCTATTAATAGTATCATTCCGTCTACAACCACTTGTCTTGATTCATGACAACAGACATTCACTTTTCTCCTCATTTTCAACGCATTCCTTGGGTAAAAGCAATAGAAATGCATTTAATACTAACGAGAATTCTAACTGATTTCATCTTAACAGTTCCATCAATATGTTATTCGGCCTTTCCAAGGCACGTAGTGTGACTGAATAATTTCTGGTGCAAAAAACTAGTTACTGACAATAGGAATAGAGCACTCTGGTGGATGAGGAATTTCTGTGTAAATAGATATATCGCTTAAATTCAGCCTTACTGACCGTCCAGTTCCGTAGTCCAGAGGTAGGATATCGGTCTCCAGGCCTGAAGTGAAGGTTTCAATTCTGCAATGGGATAATGGAAAGTCTATAGCCACACTGAAGAGATGAAATGCATCGAAACAGCGGTCTGTGGATAACACAATATATATATATATATATATATATTATGCTACTTTTGGCATTACCAATTATACACACTATTTACTCATCAACTTCAAAACAATCACAGAAATCAGAACATATTCAATGTTTATGACGACAAACAACATCTAATCTTTGATACGATTCACTGTTCAGACTTTCGTGAAAATCTCATCAGACGGATTCCATAATTTCACAGAACTGTGAATTGCTCCTATTAACGAGTCCCCGCCCCCAATATCAGCCACACTAAAAGGTAACCCGAACTACTCGAAAAATACCTCAGAACTTCAGACAACATTATCCATGAAGTCAGATACACAAATGTAGAACTATGATTGCCGTTACTTCACGCGATCGGCGTTCAGCTCTGAGATTTTGGTTGAATTCTAGTCATCAGATGTCGTCATTCTATTCTCCCGTCTTCGTTATTTCCTCTTTCATAATTAGGCGTAGCGTTTCTATCATTAAAAACGGTGCCACTTGGTCGGCAACAAAAAAAGCGTGACCTGGACAACCATTAATGACCATTTTGTCGGGCGAAAACAATAAAAAAAAATATTGCGAAAGATTCGCTGCAATCTGAATGACTGTTTGTCAGCAAGCCCCTCGCTCTCATCATGAATGTGATGTTTTGTTAGCGAGACGAAATGTTATTTTGATTGTTTTGCGACTAACCAATTAGAGCCATAATTAATGTTGAAAATAGCATATACACAAACCTGTCTATATGTGTATGTATGTGTGTGTGCGTGTGTGTTTATGAGTACGAAAAAAGGTATTCAGTTTCTGAGCAGATATTTAAAATGATATGATGCAGTTTGACGTACAGGGTGTATCAATCAGTAGCGTATGGTGCTTTGTATCATGGGTGTTCTCTGAGGTACGGATGCACAAAAACCCAAAAATATTTTAGTGTCTGCGAAGAGCAACAGAAAATAAAAGCTTTTTTTGGTACAATGTACTGAAGGTAGTCTCAATCGTAAATTGTAAAGTTTCACACCCTCGCTCATTCGATGTTTCCAAGAGGCAAACAAATAAAAAGAGATAAGAGAATTAATGAAGAGGTTTTTTAGTGGTACAAAATTTTTGAATTCCTGTACTTAACAATTCAGAGTGAAACATAGAAGAGTGGAACACAAATGATTTGATTTTTTTAAAATCCTTTAAAGCTCTTTTGACTGACACTCATCTGAGGATGACCCGTCAGAGATTGTTTGCAACCCCAACATTGTATCAAAAAATCTTTCACTGTCCATTGTCTTTTACAGACACTACAATATTTTTGCGTTTCTGTGCATCCGTAGTTCAGAGCACACCTATGATAAAAAGCACCATAGGCCACTGGTTTCCAAAGAAGCAGTTTGGCATACAAGGACTTTCGAAAGAAACTGTACGTTTGAAAAGCTTATCACTTTTGTTATAGCATTGTTTCTTCTTTCATACACTGTGCCAATCGAGAGAAGATCAATGAAATAGCATCAAGGTAGAAAAAAGTTTTATCAAGTTCCAAATTTGATGTGTTGCGAATAGGTTATGGTCTCAAGCAAAATTAGCTTTTTTCATTAAAACATCAACTATGATGGATTCATGACAAAAGAAACTTGTAAACGATAATTAACTTTTTCATATGTTGAAAACAGGGTTGCTTGAAAATATACTCGTAAAACCTGCCTGTCTGTCTTTCATTCCAAATCTATCTACCAATAAATCGTATTATTTCTATAGTTTCCCCACCATCAACGGCTGGTGGTTTCAACTGGAGATCAAGTGACAGCAAGTCTCTTCAATATTTCAGGATGCTTTTCATAATTCTGGCCGATTTCAGTTCTTTTGTAGTCTGGATAGTCTCAACTCTACTAAGGATTCCTAGTTCTCTTAGCCTTTTTGCTAGGTTCTCTGAACTCAAACCACTATTTGCATTACCGTCACCTTCACGTTCATAAATTCTTCACCCTGTGGTGCGTGAGGACAGCAAAATCATCTATTTATGTTCCTTTTTTTTCTTTATTCACCACCATAAGATCTGCAACGCAGACCTGCATTAGGTGACCTGTTTGAATCTCATTTGTTGTTGTTGCTGTCGTTGATGTTGTCGTTGTTGTTAATATGTTTGTGTGTTATCGTTAGGGATTGAATGATATGCAGTCACTAAATTCCAAACCCCTTCCCCATTACTTATTCTGATCCCAACATTGTTGAGATTTGGATTATCTCAACCCTTTCCCGAATCTCTAATCACTCAAGTATCGCCTCTAGGGTTTTAGGGATGGCTCAGAGTGCTCCACATATTATGAGAACGACTCAAACCTTTATTTTCCACAGTTTCTTCAGTTTTTGGACGAGATCCTGGCATATATCACAGGAAACAACAGGCATAGAAAGGTAGGAGCAGCGATATACTGCTAACAACTTTGGTTCGATAATGGAAACAGATGTTATTGCTACAAACCAGAAGTTGTCCTAGACAATAAAAAATGCAAAATGAACTGAAATGCAGACCATTCATCCCATCCAAGCAAGAATACTCGATTTTGCATATAAGAAAAAACAATCTGCCAGATCGTTGACGTGGCTTTACCAGCAGACCACAGGGTGAAGATAAAATGAACCAAAATGTAGAAGACTTACAATTCAATACAAACTCATCAACGACCATAATTGATTTGTGACCAGCATTTCTTGTTCATCTTGATTTTTATAATTGCTTTTCTTCGCAACTCAGAAGCGAGAAAACAACACGTATTCGAGATAAAGCGACTCGAATTGGCGTTTATCTTATTTATTTCTTATCGTTGTTCTATTCCTATCTTAGACGAACAGGGATAATAAAGTTTCCATATAAAGTATTTCTATAATTTCAGAACAGAATACGAATCAAAAATGAATAATGTCTGACAACATTTATATTCTCTCCTAAGGTCTAGAATTTCTACAACTTTTCACCCCATTCAAGCGTTATTCTGGGGTCTGACAAATCTCCTGTTTGCTCAGGTTGAGTAGATCCAGTCTATCTGACCTGGATTTGGCGATCCGTCTGAATTCTAGAGTCCCATAGAATTCCATTTTACTATTTTCCTATTATTGAGAGCTTTAAAGGCGTTTTGTTTTTACGTTGTCCAGGTCAAATGTTAGATTCACTGTGTCATAGCTGAAGATCATTTCGGATAAAAGCTTCAATATTATATAATGCAATCTAATATAATATAATGCAATTTATTATCATTCTGTCGGATCATAGATATCATTTTTTATAACACACACCCACACACACACACACACACACACACATATATATATATATATATATATATATATATATATATATATATATATATATATATATATATATATAATTATTGTGTCATCCACAGACAGCTGTTTTGATGTATTACATCTATACTACTGATTTGCATGGTCAAATCATAGCCATTTGCACAATTCCCAATGGATTAGTAGTCTCACCTATGACGCACTCACTTAATATATGATTGGCAATTTTACCTCTGTACCTGCGCAAGAAACATTTATTATTCTATTGGTTATAACTAATCCACCTCTGCCAACAAAATTGGAAGATGTGTTCATATCTGCTCTTGTCTATCTGTCTGTTTGTCTGTATCTTTGTTCACACAATAATCCAGTCTATATGAGTCATTGTTTTGGAGTGTAGATCATGGAGTAAGGTGAGACTTTGTTATACTATGGGAAGGATCCAGGTATTCATATCCGATCGAGAGATGTTTGGGAGAAACATTTTTGTTCATTTGTATATTCACTCCTGTTCGCCCATACAACATTTCTAAAAGTTTTCTGAGAATCTCAACGAAATTAAGTGGAAGGATGGTTCGTGGGCTAATAAGGAACTGATTCATTTTTAGCATTTTTGCAGTTACGCCCCCTCGTCGTAGCTATATATTGACTGATTTTCATTTAGCCTTTTTTTTTTAGAGAAAACGTCGTTGGTAGAAGTATGAGCTCTCTGAGTGCTTCTGGGATTTGGTTTTGTTGATTTGCCGAATTCTGTACACTACTTCCAATAATAATAATGATAATAATAATAATAATAGTAGTAGTAATTATTATTATTATTATTATTATTATTATTATTATTATTATTATTATTATTGAGAATAAACATAAAAGAATAAAGTCTGGTGTGTTGATGAGGTTGTGAGAGTTGGAGTTAATATGATTATAATTTTTGCATTGCTTTCATTTGCATGCTGGCCGTAATTTCAATAATAATCATGAATTCTTTTATACAAAGAATGAAGAAGAAAAAAAACTCAACTTATAGGACCCAGCAAATATTGTTTGATTCTCATTATTTCTATTTTTATTGCTTTCATGCCTTGTTGTCATGATTTGAATTGATTCGTTGTTGTTTTTTTTTATTTATTTGTTTTCTTTGTATTTATATCTTTTTTTCCCTCTTTTTTATTTTATTCATATTTCCCAGTCCGTTGATTGGTTGTGTTTCCCGCCTCGGTACAGACGCGTATGTGAATGTGATTAAGCGCTCTTCTCGTATTTTTTTTTATCATGACTATGTATGAACAGTTGACTTAATTCAGTTTTTATTAAGAAGCTAGTCGAACAATAACGACAGAATCGAGGGGTAAAAAATAAAAAGGAAAAAGTAATATAAAACAAAGAAAAGCAAATTGAAACGACTAAGATAGACTTGCTGTTAGAGAAGAAAACGAAACAAAAAAAAAACCCGAGCGAGAGAAACAGAGAAGGATTTCGTATGAGTAGACGTTTGCTAAGTTCACCTCAGTAGATGGCGCTACGAAGTTACCTCAAGGTTAGCTACACAGAGAATGGAATTGGTGTTCAAAATACGCCTGAGATACTGGCGCTTCACCTGGGCTAGAATGCCGACCATTGGCAACACTGAGAAGGTCGCAACTATCTTGACAAACACAGCGGACCTTGATTACAGACTTTATATCAATAATGTCTGTCAATAATCGGAACCGGTCGGTATACTCGAAACAATAATTTCTAATATTTGATAAAATCCTTTTTTATCATTTAGAGTGATATTTTTGAAAATACCAAAGTCTTTTCATGTTAGCTTCCTTTGAACAAGTTTATGGTCACGGATGTGTTTTCTGGCAATTGCTGTTGATACCACGTGACCCGGAAGAACTTGTTGCATTTTACTTGGGAATGAAATTATTGCTGTTCACCAAGTAATCTCATTGCTCAATGAAATGTCATGGTACCACGACGATGTGCTATGGTATAGGATGATTCTTCCTTGTGCTGAACGTATTATATTCTGCTTAATTTTGTCTGACCCAAGGCCACTAGATTATGACACCTGATGAGGAAGATAATAAAAAGAATTCAGTGGAGATTGCTGAGCCAGAGAAGTAGCAGTAGATAATCGACTATTTGTAAAATCTACAAATTCAAGATGTATATATAACAGACTGACAGCTACATGGTCAAAGTCTTCCCCAACTTCTGTTCCAACGCGAGAATAAATAATATGTGTATATATTTGAAATAAGCCCACAAATATCTGTGATATTTTCGCAAATATCTCAGTCACCGAGACAGACCCCTGACTATAAGTCAGTCGTGAGTTCAAATCACGATAGGGCTTGCGAATTTCGCATATCAGTTAACAACCCTTATTTTGGTGAGGATTGCTCTTGTTGTTACGGTAAGAGAACAAAGTCGGTCTCGAACTTAGTCCTAGACCTTACCCTACTATAGAATAACCCCGATTTTGATTCAATGACTGCTTCGAGAAAATTTTCGACATCTTCAGTTTGATGGAACTGCTGGTCCAATAAGAAGTAATGTATGGAGGAAAATAAGCGACAGTCTGAAGCTGAGACAATGCTTCATGTGAAAGAACTTTGCATTGATCTCCCTGATTGTTTACTGCATCGCATCTGCAACTTCAGAACAGACTTTAATCATTGCTTAACTTCCTTCAAAATAAAAAAAAAAGTCTCTTCTGATCCAATGTGTCGTTCAAACGAACTAATTGATCACTGTGGCGTTGTGCAGTGACTGTTGGGCTAGGTTCGAGAAACTTGTGATAGCGGATACCATTTGATTCCTACGAAACAAGATCAAAACCTCTCCCTCAATAGATCCGAATTAGACCGAAATGTCGACAATCATAAATTTTTGAATTTTGTAATAAATTGAAAGTGAGTGTCATGTCGTTTATTACTTTTTTCTGTGTCGAGAGAAAAGAGAGGGAAATCTCTAAATGCTGGCTAATATCTGCTCGCGTAGTTCAAGCAAGAAGATATTTCCCTTTATTCCTATCTGAATTTTGTTGGACGGGATGTATAAATATGATACGGTCGGACTATTTCCTTCGTCTATGAGTTCATCTGTTTACAATGTTCCGGGAGTGTGCCCTCCGGTCTTCGTCGGGTGTTTTTAATTCTAGAGCGTGGAATCACATTACGGAACGTATGCTTAATTGCGCTATACACGTCACATCAATTTTTGTATATCTGGGTTGTGTTTTCGGTGTCAGATTCCGAATTCCCTCCCTTTAATTGGACGATCTGTTTGCTTCTACCAAACCCTTATAGCAATAGGTTCTCAGATCCTATCGATATTGGCTGATTGAATAAAGAATGTGTTCGAGCTTTGTATTCGCTAATTGTTTCCCAGGAAATAATTTGCAATTCTAGAACCTACAACACCCGGCGATGGCCGGACTGAACCGTTGTGAACAAATGAATACAATACATAGTCCAACCATATCATATATTATGACATTTCCCTCGCTTCAAATTGTCTCGAAAAATAACAGCTTGGCTGACTGCACAATCAAGGAAAGGCTTAGTGATCTTCGAAAACACTTCTAAGTTTTCCTTAACATTGTGCAGGAGATGGTGATGGTAACTTTTGCAAAAGCTTAAGTATAGCAGGATACTGAAAGATTTGTTATGAAGAAATATGACATATTTGTCGTGTGCATATCGAATGTGTTGAGGCGGGAATCATTTGCACGCTGTGATTTTTCTGTTTTTTTGTAATTTTTGACATTATTATTATTATTATTATTATTATTATTATTATTATTATTATTATTATTATTCTTGTGTTGTTGTTTTTTGTTTGTCCTTCCAGTGGAATGACTGCATGGCCGTATTTCCTTCTGTGCCAGAAAACCCCCTTCGTTGTGCTCTAGTGTGCTATTGATGGAGCTTGCATACGAAAATCGTCTCGAAACATGAATGAAAAGTCCGAAGAGAAACTAAGTCAAAATTGATCATCGATTCTTCATGATCGGACACTCATCGTCGAAGTCATCATTCCTGATTGCAAGAAAAGCAGAGAAAACCGCACTCCACGTCCTGATTTGTCCCCGAATGTGGAACAGGTATCTTTGTAAACGGGTTTCGTTACGAACGGGTAACAGAGTCGATGTAGCTGGTGAAGTGCAGAGGGATAAGACCCTTTTCAACTCAATTTAACGAATCTCAAATCTGCTACCAGCCTCCACATCTGACTTTTTTTTGCAACCACCAAAGCTGGAAGAGCCGAATAACGTTTCAGAACGGTATTTGAAATAGCAGCAGGTATTATGGCCATCTGGTTATATTGCTTTCTCGGGTATGGAAGATAAAACCAATTGCGTCCAGCAATAACATTCAAATCCCAGTAGCTGGAAAGTACAAAATGTTTTGGGTTTTTTTTCAAACTTTTTACGCCAGACGACATTTGAGATTTTGGGTTTGAGAAGAGCTTGAAAATACCTACCCAAAAGGAGTGGAAATTTTAAACCTAGAGTCTATGTTTATCTGAATTTCTGAGACGCTGTGTTGTTACTATTTTACGTTGATCGATTCCGATCAATTTTCATAACGATGTTTTGGCTGCTGTACACTAAGGTGCAGAGGTTGAATTAATGTGATAATGACAACAATAACGGGGAAAATGTTCTGAATAAATCAATGTATGAAGAAGCAGGATCAATGTTGAATAAACCCTGTCCGGAAACTCCGCGCTCTTTATCCCTGGAGACAGTGACGTAAAACAAAATCGAAATCATCAAAAACTATCTGCTCTTGTCATTTAGGAAATTAGTGATTTCTCGTTCTTAAATAATAATTACCCAACAGCGAGAATTGACTGCTCCCCCGCTCTCTTTCTCTCTCTCTTTCTCTCTCTCTCTCTCTCTTTTTATCTCTCGCTCTCTCTCTTTCATTTTATACTTATTTCTGCCTCATTTGTTTTTATGGAGCGCAGATATATTTCAGGTGACATCAATTTTTTTTTTTTTCCTTCATTTATTTATCTCCAAACAGCCTTGTAAAAACAAAATGGCGTAAAATTTATGCATTGGAAAGTTCCACGTTCTTATTCTCTGAACACAAACGCCAAACAAACAAGGAATTCATTAACATATAAAAAAAAAACGATTCTAACCTTTTTTTAACCGTTAGGTATTACATTCACACGGACGTTCCTCATCCCTTTTTTTTTTTGTTTTTTGTAATGATCGTTGACGATAAGTTTCATTGGAAAATGGTTTAGAAAACAGTCTACAGACTACTTGCTACATTTTTAAAGACAGTTCAGACTGACGTGATTTGATTATTTTGACAAATAAGAAAATGAAATTAATTACTGACCTTGAAGCTTCAAACAATCTTTTGATAGTCACTGATTTCCGAGATCAAAACTCATAGTATTGCCTATGAAATCCAATCTATAGAAGCTATCTTATTTTCTTAAATATTTAAAAAGTTTTAAATAATAAAATAAAAAATATTGCAAAATAACAGTCATCTAGGGTGTAACTGCTGTTTAGTTTACAACTACCGAGGCAGTTGGATATAAAAGAGAATAGTGTTCACGCATCCAGTTTTTTCTCGGTTAATCATTATGAGCTGCCAACGACAAGACCTTATCAAAGATTCGATAAAGAGTAGAGAGATATGGACTTGTGTCTTTCCCCGAGAGTGTTACTATGACGTGAACAAATATTGCCTTAGCCAGATTTTATGCTAAATTTCCTGTCATACCACTCTGAATCTTATTATGAAATGATTTAATTATGAACTAAAATACCAATACTTCGTATAAGTGAATCTGCGTACCCCACGCATGTACCAGGACTGATCATCTAAAAAGGTTTTTTTTTTCGAAATTATCTAAAAAAATCATCTTTCATCTGAGATTATCCCCCCCCCCAATAACCATGGATACCCCAAAAATCACTTCTGGTGGTGCCTAGGGTGTACTCATCTAACTCTTGAAGATTGTAGCCCCGAAAATGTAACCAGAATCGCCCGAAAACACACTCACACACACACACACACACATACACATACTCATACAAAAAAAGTCAGAAGAATCTGTAAGCTACTTGAGATGCAGATTTATTGATTCTATAGTTGAGAATAGATAAATCCATCAGAGTGATTGTTTTACCGGATTCTGATGGCCAGGGATCACTATCGAATGATTCCAACTGAGTTTTGAATAAAAAGTCCAAAAAGAAATCCGGATGAAATCGATCGTCGATTCTTGATAGGAAACTCAATATCGATGGGAAGAAAATATGGAAAATTGTAGCTGGCTCCAACTTTGTTCCCAAATATTGAACACATAACCTACCGAACAAGTAGTTTTCAAACAAAGTAAGATAAAACAGGTGATGTTTTAAGGAGCGGCCATTTTGACTCAATCTGGCTACACTAAAGCTACGAGCATATCTATCTGATATTTCTTGGCAATCTTCAAAGCCGAAGAACCTAGTAATGTCTGGGAATCTGAATTAAAATCGCAGCAGGGATCTTTCCAATCCGGTTATACAGCCCTGTCTGTTATGAACAGATTTAGGAAGATACCAGCTAAAAGGTTTTGTGCACAAGAAATACCTTTCAGATAGACTTATAGACGGCACAAAAGGTCAACAGAGTAATGCTAAAAAGCACAGATAGGAATGGATTCGAATGGAAACCATTTTCACTTAGATGGAAAGACAGTAAATCGATTGTCTGGATTCAAATACACATGCAGACGATGATCAGTGAGTTAGCATTCTTCATACAATAACAATGTACTAAACCTGTTTGCCATGAGGTATTTCCGGGACAATTGAGTTTTACCCTGAAACAACGGTTGTAGGCTTTAGATATTTCATTATAGATAGGTATAGATCGTAAATTCCAAAGACTCCCACGTATTTTGAAGCGCAAAAACGCAAAAAAGAGCATAACAACAAGTAACGTTTAGAATTTTAAACTACGGTTGTTCAAAACGGCCATCGTTATCGTATGGCTGTTTATTCTAATTCATATAACAAAAAATAGCAAGTTGGAATTATCATTCATTTAACATTCACTGCATTCATTTCCAGAGGGAGTTCAGTTTGTTCCGATAATATCACATGCAAGGTAAACCAAATGTTTTTTTTCTTGGAAAACGGAATTGTACGTGAGCAAAACCAAATATTCACCCAAACCCAGTGTATCAATTTCAACTGATAATTCCATTTATAAAGTAAATAGAATTTCTAATTTGCTATTCAAATATTTGGTAGCCTTTCATTAAAAATTTGCAGACGCATAAATAACAGAAACCAAAATTTCACTTCATACTTTTTCATTAAAAAAATCTGCATTTAATCTTCTGTTTAACTGGAGCCTTCAACGGTAAAGCATTGAACTATTTCTGAACTCGAGGTTATACGACCGTAGACTCAATATTTTACAATCGTATTCTCAACCCATCTGGGGATAACGGTCCGGAGGGCAGGCATTTTCAGACAGATCAAGGATTATATGCTATATTTCTCATGGAAACCTTTCAGGTAATACCATTGTATTTTTGGCTTTGGTTTCCAAAATTTGAATCGGTGCCAACTTCTTTTTCAAAATTGGTCATTCATTTTCTTAATAGTCAACAAATATAACTAGTGATTGATGAGCTGACAAAATTGATTATCAAACAGACATATTAATGGACAGGTGCGAACTTCAACGTTCGATAAATTCAAGACAACGAAAGATTGGAAAAGAAGAAAAAGAAGAGAGAGAGAGAGAAAGAGAGAGAGAAAGAGAGAGAGAATGAGAATGATAAAAAAAACGACATTCGATAAACAGAGAGACAGAGTGTACTAAGAAGCAGAATGTGATTTTTATTTTTCTTGAAAAATGTTATTTATTTTTACTAACAAAACTATTCCGACGCATTCAATGCTGTAAGACATTATCTGACGTTTAAATAAAACAATATAAAAGATTCATGTTTGAAAATATGAAGCGCTGAATAACTCAATGACTTTTTACAGACCAACATTTGTGGTCTCCACATCGATTGTAAATGTTTAAATCCTTACAAGAGAAATTAAAACAAAATAACTCAATTTTTTTGTGTCAACGGATTTCTTTAATCTATGAGCAAAAATATTCTTTTTACTTTAATAATTTATTTCATGTTTAAATATTCTTGTTATATTCCTTCCTTTTCTTTGCATATTTTTAACTTACATTATTTTGATTCGGAATTGCTGTTAATCATTGGATTTATTTTAGTTTTGCCTGTATTAACCGAGCCTCGTTGCCAATTATAGTTCAGTGTCACATTCCTGTAACATTATCATTTATTATTACTTCAATAGGAGACAATTCTATACTAAAAATATACCGACTGTCTGTTCTTTGAAATTCTTTTCATATTTTGTTTGGGCTCCAATTTCCTAGAGATCAGTCTCTTGCCTAAACTTCCAACTACAGTAAGAGAGGTACTATCAGCCGATGGGATTGGTTAATTTTGGTAAATGCAAAAATATACATGGGACTGCATGGTAAATTTGGCCTTGTGTCATACTTCGTTACGGGCATGACTTTTCAAAAGAAAATGTGTAATACTATATTTTGGTACGTCCCAAAAAGTTTTTTTTGACAATTCAAAGTTACTGCATTTGCAACCACAAATCAAGCCGCTTGGTTCTGGCTCACAGAGTGTATATTCTCATGACAGCAACGCATTCTGGGAATATTTTGCTATTTTCATTCAATTGTTTAATGAGTTTCAGTTCTTCTATGCCTGGCATTCTCAACATGGGGGGGGGGGATATCGCTCGAAGTGGGGCAAAATTCAGGCAGCACGGTAGTGGCTACATATTGTCACATACATACTAATTTTTTTAAAAAGATAATCTTTTGTTTATATCAGTAAAGTCGAAAAATAAGAGGGAGCTTTTCCGACTTGCTGAATAACAAACATGTATTTATTTTTAAATTGTTTTAATTTCTGTTCTGATATTGTAAATGGCAACGATATTCAGACTGCGTTCAGTGGAACCCCTGGGTTCACGTGACCTTTCTAAGCATTCCACGAAACGAAGTGACATTTTCGCAAAATTCCTAATAATTCTTGGTCATTTACGTCATACGGACGCTGTTCAGTCAGTTCATATTTTCCCTTGTAAGCTTCGTTTTTACTTTTCCGTTCTAGCATGTATTTTCTATCTGGGTTTATACACAATCGTATAATTCCAAAATAAGACCAAAATCCAACAGTTACTTAGTATATATATATATATGTATATATATATATATATATATATATATATATATATATATATATGGAGAAGGGGAAGTTGTTTTTTGAAGGTGTTTTCCAGATAAAATAACTATTGAAAAGTGGTCCCAAAGTATTAAATGTTTAAAGTCCACCGGTGTATGCCTTTAGAGTAATACAAATATTGAGAAAAGAAAGGAGTAAAACAAATATGTGCATGTCAGGCTGGATTTCAAGTATCGATCCAAATATTGAAATTCTTGCAATAAAGCAACAAGCGCAAGGATCACATTGAATAAACAACGCAAGTAGAAAGTCAATTAAATTCCATGAAGAATTGGTGAGTGAATACTTTCAAAATAACTGAAATGGAGCGATAAGGTAAAAATGTTGAGAAACCCTGCAAGCTGGCCCATTTTTTTACTCCCACTGAAGAAGAAGGCTTGGTTCTTCAACGCCAGTCTTTTCTTGGGTTCCTTGCAGACAGTGTGTCGTGCACATTGATTCAATATTAAAGGAACTCGCAACTGCTCTACCTTCCATCAAATATTAAGACAACAACGACAATTTGGTGCCTTTTATTTACTATTCAAAGTTTATAACTCATGTAAACAAATCAATTAGAGCAATGGTGTCAATGGAATGATTATTATTCAGGCTTTTGGAGCCTCTGATCAGCGGTAGGCGTAATTAAAAATGTATTCTCGTCGCGGCCTCTTATGAATGGGAAGACTTAATCAAGTCTGACAGGATAAAGAGAGGGAGAATGCTATTTATTCGGGTATGTCAACCCAGATACGACAGAGGAGATATAGACTGGGGACTGAGAAGAACAGCGCCACATCCACTAGGGCTGACCATGTCATCTGTGCATCTTCATGGTTTGCTCCAGCACCGTTTCATGTTTCTTAAGATAAGGTATATCTCCCCCTTTTCCCAGTTTCTCTCTCCACAATAAAGAATAAAGCAGAAATATCTTTATATGCATGATGTTTGCCGTTTTGTTCCAGCGGGGTATGAGACGCGAATTTCCACCATCACCTTTTTTCTTCTCAGCAGCACCGGTGCCCCCCAAAGTTACCTTCTGAAAAGTCAACACCGGATAATTCAAGGATGTGGTAGAGCAACATAAATAATGATATATTTATTGAAAACTTCTTGCATCAAACTTATTGAATATCTATTAAATCTAGAGACCAAAACAAGGACATAATAGTAGTGCACCTGATGAGTCTCTACAAAAATTTCTACGAGACTAGCTTGAAAACAAAGGTGATCTGATCTTCGATATAAGTACGTATATAGACTCTTAACTGATTGTGTGTTATTTAGAGATTGTTTACAGACTCTCTGGCGTTTATTAGAAAAGAAGCAGAAAAGGGTGAAAAAGAAGAAGAAAAAGGAAGAAACAGAGAGATTGAATAGATTGGAAAGAAAGAAAAAAGAAAAAAAAGAAAGAAGTAAGAGAAACTGTAAAAGAGACAGGGATCGAATTTTTCCTCACGATACATACACACACACGTGCACACACATACACACACACACACACACATATATATATATATATATATATATATATATATATATATATATGTGTGTTTGTGTGTGTGTGTGTGTATATATATATGTATAGATAGATAAATAGGTAGATAGAGAGAGAGGGGGGATGAGGGAGAATGGACGAAATTGAAATAACTGGTAAGAGAGGGTGTAAAAATGAGGGGTAAAGAACAAGAAGAGGTGAAGAGAGGGAGAAAGAGCAATGGAATCACGAATCGAGTTTCTCACAATAGATATATAGATAGAGATATTAAGAAAATATGTTTGAATGGATGGTTTCCTCTCTTTCTTTCTTTTTTTGAGGTATCAACTAAGGTGAAACATCGTTCGGTAGAATGAGGTGAAAATTTATTTGTCAAACTCCAAAAGTGACTTCATTTTTCAACCGTACAAAAACAACCCTCACAGAAATTAGGGGTGTACGCCTATACGCAAAATTTACAAGCCAATGCTGTGATTTGAACTCATGACCAACTAATTACCTGCAAGTTGCCTTACTTCATAAGCTAAACTGACAAGTGTTACGTATTTCATTGTAATAGATACATTCATGCAAAAAAAAAAATAATATCTTTCATTATTTCTTAATTCATTATTCATTCAGCACAAAGGTTTCAGTAATTATTTTCAGTCAGAATAAAAGCTGGAGGGGTGTTCGTCCTTGCAGATTTATGGCAAGACGTGATGGAGAATAATGGGTATTGATTAGCGTGATCAATTAGAAGAACTCTCAAAGAATTTTATCAGCGAAAAAATTGGTAAAATCTATTATCAATTCTCTTGACAAAATCAAGATATCGTCATATATAGGCTTTCGGTAATGTTTACTTGCTTAAAACTCTGCCATATAGAAATTTCCAAATTTTAAAACCTTAAATCAATAATTTTTAAAACGTCAATTGTTTTTCATGAAAATATCTGCTATCATGAAAAATAAAATTTCTGAAATTTTTAAGCCGAATGTTACTCTTTCTCTTCATATCATTATATAATAATTATGATGATAACTATAATAATATGATATATATTATAATAATCCCTGTTCTATATTAAGCTAAACTTGGAAAATGTCGATTATCAGTACTACTGAATTAGCTACAAGGAGAAGGCAAATATCTTGGTGGTCAGTTTTTCTACATTCTCCCACTGAAATATACTTTCAGTCTGTCATTCCATTAGGCATTGGCCCTTTCGCTAACTTACTCACAGTGAATTTCATAGTAATTAATATTTGAGCCGATCAGCATCCACGGGGGATTGGGGCAAACGAGGCATTTTTACCCCTTTTGGATAAGGCTTTCTCATTTAGGGCGAGGGGGTTTCAAAGTTGGAACCTTATAGTCTATAAAGGATTATGCCGAATGATACCCTTTCTCTTCATATAATTGGTTGATTAAAATATCCAAGTACCATCTCTTGCACAGAGTTAAAGAAACTTTAGGATCTTTTACTCAGCTCTTCATTGCTTGTGTATGAAAACTCTGTAAGGGTTGTTTGCGGGAAAGTGATTATATTTTGATGAAAAATCATAGCAGAATGTAAAATACACATTTTACACTGTTCTTTCTCTATGTTCTATCTACGGGAGATTAAAGCAAAAATTGGGCTATGGTTTACTGAGGCTCATAGGTAAATAGAGACTTTGAAAAAGTGGAGAATTCGACCGAGAAGGTGCCAGCCAGACATTTGTATTCTTCAAGATATTGCAAAGAACCCTTATTCCAGAGACGTGTACACAGAGGAGGATAAGTAGTCTGAGAGACGCAAGAGAAGTAGATTAATCTTAAGAGTGGTAGCCAAGAAGATAAGAATATCTAATTAGCCACTTGACACTGAGGATAAGGGTTCAAATACCATTTCATCAGTCTGTGTGCGTGTCTCTGTCTGGGATTGCCCGTACTTAAAATTCCTAACTGCCGCCGTCATAAGAAGCGTAAGAATTGTCTCGCATTGTAAATGTTCGAAAGAAAAATGAGTATCCAATTTTACCGACTTTTGAAAATAATAGCATCGAAAGTATAAAGGGTGATTATTTTTGTTTTTGAATTATGCATGCGAAGATGTGAGATCATGAACAGGCAACGATCAACTGAGACGGCCAAGCTCGATCAACATCGAACTGATCAGATCAACAATGGGAAAACCAAGTGACCAGAAAGCAAACTCATCCCACATCATAGCAATAGATAGATAAACGAAGACAAATACAAATGAATATATCTAGAGAATACATAGATAGATTAACAGACAGACAGATGGATAAATAGATAATTCAGTTGACAATATTGGGGACCAGATAGAAAAATTATTTTCCAAAATCTGGTCTGTATATTGTACACCAAATCACCATATATACATCATTTTAAATTGTGTAGTATCACACAGAAGATGTCAATTGACAAGATCTCCCGTCATTACACAGTTTATGTGAGGACATTCATACGTAACCGTCATATTGAAAGAAATGAATACGATAGATATAGACCGAGAATGAACAAGATGGGAATTTGAAGTGAAAATAGTTATTTGCGACTTTGCATTACCGGTGGTTGCTTACTCAAAGGTAAGAGCAAAGCTACGTTGAAATGGTTACCCTATCGGTCGCAAGTTTGATTCCTGCAACAAGCCCATTTTTCAATTTTTTTTCTCTTTTTATGTTGTTTAGGCCTAGTGATACATTAAACATATAATCACGGGAGATCATTTCAAATGGGAGTTTCTTTATAATACAATGCAATTTATAATCACTTTGCCTCATCCATTTCTCGATATATATATATACATACATATATATATATAAAGAGAGAGAAAGAGTGAGTGATATGAAGAGAGCGAGAGAGAGAGAGGTAGAGATACGAGAGAAAGACATAAAAAAGAACAACTTTATTGCCCAAAGCAGGTGAAAAGAAGACAAAATCATTAGAAAAACAATAGAAAAAAATATGCTACCGCCATATGAAAGAATTTACTGCACCATTATCCTTTATTGACCATTCCTCCCGATTTTTTTCACTGATCAAGTATTCCATCTCAGCTCCTCTCTTGGTTTTATGAAATCTCTATAAAATATCATTTCCTTTTATGTTGTGGTTTCCTTTTCCTGGGCAACGCATACGCCTTGCACGTTTGGTTGAAAGGGAATTTTAGTTTATGTGATTAAATAAGTTTTGATGAAAAGAGTCCCCTAAATCATCTTCCAATATCATGTCATGCAAGTTAATTACTTTCCGATCACTGTTGGTGTACTATGTTCAAAATATTAATTTTTTTTATGTTATTCAAATTTGGATTTCCATGTTGTACATTAAATATCATTGTGGAGATCATCGGCTGTTCTAACACGAACTTGTCTCAGAGATATATACATTGAAAAGAGAACACAAACTTACATATCAGCATTTATATATACATACATACATACATACATACATACTTACATATATGTATATACACACACACACACACACATATATATATATATATATATATATATATATATATATATATATATATATATTCATACATATATATGTATATGTATGTGCGAGCGTGCGTGTGCGAGTGTGATTAAAGATAATTTAGTATTTGAAATCCAGATGTCATTAACAGCCCCGGTACGTATATCCGAGGAGAGAAAACGTGGGAATGTATATCGTTCTGCACACGCGTATTTCCCAAACACGCATGCGCTCTCGCACATCTCTGTCATAATGACAAATTGTGGCGCCACCAAGCAGTGTATAAGGAACGATCAGCCGGTCAGTAATTTCGTTCATTTTGTGTTTGACTGGGGACGGAACTGTGTCAATTGCCCTAAATTAGGGGACCCATTTGACTTACAATTACACATGCAGACGTAGAGGCACACACATACGCACACACAAACTAATGCACACACACCCACACACACATACACATACTCTAACGAGCGCACACACACACACACATATTTATGCATATGTATATATTCGATACATATGTAAGAGGAGTAATTTTTAAGGTAACTTTTATCATTTTTTCATAAGTTTTACTCTATATTTAGTAAGCTCAGTATACCTTTTTTATTCCAATACTCTGGTCGATAAACTACTTGACCGCTAGAACAAACTATGAAATCAGAAATAATGAAGTAATTTTCGAGTAGGCTTGAACCCACACCCCAGCTCTGAAGCCCGTATTCAATGGGCGTTGGCCTTAATCACTTTGGTCACGGATTCCGCAATGATTAAACTATGCACAATCTGTAGTTATTCTGCAATCCCTTCCTCTGCGATTCTCAATGCTATCTTTGTTATGCAACCTCGTAACAAAGGGAGAAATATTGAATTTTACTTTCATAATTCATTAGTGTATGGATACACATTGCATTTAATATACGTTGATAATAGAGATTGGCATTGCAGTGAGCTTAAAGAATAGCCTTCTTTGCACATTGAATTTTATATACATGGATAATACAGATTTGCATTGCAGTGAGCTTAAAGAATAGCCTTCTTTGCACATTGCATTTTATATACATGGATAATAGAGATTTGCATTGCAATGAGCTAAAAGAATAGCCTTCTTTGCACATTGAATTTTATATACATGGATAATACAGATTTGCATTGCAGTGAGTTAAAAGAATAGCCTTCTATGCACACTGCATTTTATATACATGGATAATACAGATTTGCATTGCAGTGAGCTTAAAGAATAGCCTTCTGTGCACATTGCATTTTATATACATGGATAATAGAGATTTGCATTGCAATGAGCTAAAAGAATAGCCTTCTTTGCACATTGAATTTTATATACATGGATAATACAGATTTGCATTGCAGTGAGTTAAAAGAATAGCCTTCTATGCACATTGCATTTTATATACATGGATAATACAGATTTGCATTGCAGTGAGCTTAAAGAATAGCCTTCTGTGCACATTGCATTTTATATACATGGATAATAGAGATTTGCATTGCAATGAGCTAAAAGAATAGCCTTCTATGCACATTGCATTTTATATACATGGATAATACAGATTTGCATTGCAGTGAGTTAAAAGAATAGCCTTCTATGCACACTGCATTTTATATACATGGATAATACAGATTTGCATTGCAGTGAGCTTAAAGAATAGCCTTCTTTGCACATTGCATTTTATATACATGGATAATACAGATTTGCATTGCAGTGAGCTTAAAGAATAGCCTTCTGTGCACATTGCATTTTATATACATGGATAATAGAGATTTGCATTGCAGTGTACTTAGAAAATAGTCTTCTGCTGACCACAAATAGTTTATCATTTTTTTGTGCTTTTTTTATTTTCATATCATCCTTTAAATTTAGTATTTTTGTCATCAGGGGACGAATAAAATTCTATTCTACAACATCGTTTGCATGAATGAAATGTTATTTTACTACTTCAGTTGCGTTCCTCAGCGTGACAGAAGATATCTGCACATGGCTAATTATTATATGAGTGGATGTGTTATTTGCCTCACTCACATTTTAATATCGCTATTTGGTATTAGATTAAAAATATTTTATTTAAAAAAAAATCTTTCACCTGGAGCCAGTTTTCATAGCTTTTCGAGGCATGTATGCTGCTTTACCACAGCCTCAACCTTTTTTTTGTCTTGACACCTTTTTGCATTAATTTCAGAATGTCATCTTCCCTTTTTAAGTTCATCTGAAGATAATTTCCGGGATTGTAGTTTGTTGAAAGATCACTATTCCAAAGTTCAAATCTGCCAATTCGTGGTTTCAATTCACCCTTTGAATCACTAAAAGCTCCCCCAGAGACGGAGAATTTCCCCTAATTGAGATCTTCTGACTTTGCCAAAGCCTCTATATCTGAAAGAAGTATTTTACTGTGTTTGGTACATGTCGTTTTGTAAAGAGATATTTCTATATATTTCTAAGAGATTTTTCCATACGGGTATGCGTGGGGCATACTACAGAGAAGTCAAAATTCAATGTTAGTCTACCTCAGTGTTTCCTGGATTTTTTCGGGATATCCACCAATTTCGAGCTTATTTAAAGTCAAAGTGTCGTTAAAAAATGATACATTGAAACTAAAATTCAAATATTTTTTTCAATTTCAATTACTCGAATAAGTCATAGAATTCTTTAAAACGGTAAAACAGAAAACAGTTCAACTTCAAACAGCTCAATTGAAAAACTATCTTTTCAGACATTCGATTTTTGTATGCGTAGGAGGTGACGATTTGTATACTCAGCATTTTGTCCTCCCACTGTACCCATTGTCTGAAAACGCTCCCCATCACCTGCTGGCCTCTGAGCTCCCCACCTCGAATCTTCTAGCGCGTACAAGCGTGCACTTTGGGAATCACTGGTCTTACTGATTTACCAACTTTTGTTATCAGGACGTCGACGGCCATCGAGCGTCGACGGATATCTACTCCAGGCGCCGGTAATTCATGAAGACATCCTTGAATTAGGACTTACGTAATGGGTGGGTGGGGGTTCCTTTTTGCTGTGAAGGGGAATCTGTCTGGGAGGTGGACCGATAACGAGCGAAAATGGGGGCAAAAGTGGGATCTATTTGGGCAGGGGATAATCGGAATGGGAGACGAGGAGGTGGAAAGTAGCCAACAAAAATTGCGGCCAAGCCGAAAAAGGTCAGGAAAATAATAAGTCAAACAGCTTTGAACTTTGTTCTGTTTTCGTAGACATTTGCTGAAGAATTTGGAAACATTTATTTTCAGCTTTCTCATATCAATCCAGGTGTCCCCCGCTTTAAAATGAAATATTACTTCTTCGCCACGTTTTCGTGTCTACGAAAAAGAAAAAAAAAAAGAAAAAAGTGAAAACACTGTTCTGCGTTTGTTTGGCTATTATAGAGGCAGTGCATACTTTATTCCCTTTTCTCCTACTCTCAAGTCTTGTGTGCCTCCTACCTCCAGAACCCTCGGCGATCCAACAGAACTTGAAATCATCGCTATTTTTAGGTCTGGGTAATCTTTCCCATGTGAACTTATGGTATTTGGTTCTCCATTTTATGTCATTCTGTATGAGTTAAAACTTTTCAATATTTGGGCGGTGGAACAGATTTTTTCAACGAAATCTTTTAATCAGATGAATTCGTTGCATGAATATATCAAATAGGCTTCTAAGATTGTCGGCCAATATTTACCTAAATTTCGAATTCCATCACAAAAAAAAAAAAAAACGACTTTTGTCTTGGTCAGATGAAACTCTCGCACATTTTTCCAATGTGGTGAATCTTTTGGAACCAATAACCGGAGAATGGCTTATGTATCAGCCGTGATGTAGCCTAGAAGGAAGTAGAGTGCGATACAATCGGCATTAGCTTGACCACAAAAGCTACCAGAAGGGTGTCAAATTGGGTGTCAAAGTTTGTACAGAGAACACCTCAAGTTCACCCCCTCCTACCCACATCCAGGCCCACTGATACTCAACTCCCACTCCTCTTTACCAGCAACCAACACTGGCTTGCAGATTCTTTTTTTTCCAATTTGATACTTTGTCTCAAAATGCGACGGACTGAACTTGCGACAAGCGGGATGGTTATTTGTCACAAAGCATTGCAAAAGAGCTACTGAAAATGCCGATTGGAACACAGCGAAATGCATAAAGCCTCATAAGCCTGTTTTTTATGATATTTGAAAATTTTCGAGACGTGACCAACCTTCTCAGATCTTTCACCTCTACATTGTCAAGTTACTAATACCTTCCTGTCAGTATAACTCATATCTGCACAGCAATACATACATACATACATACATACAGTAGCTCAGAAGTAGAATATCAGCCTCCGGGTCTGAAGCGAAGGTTTCGATCCTGCCTTGTGGTACTGGATGGGATTATAGAAAGTCTATAGCCACACTGAAGAGATGTAATACATCGAAGCAGCTGTCTGTGGATGACAATATATATATATATATATATATATATATATCAACTACATGTGGTTATTAATTTTCTCATTAATCTCTCTCTCTCTCTCTCTCTCTCTCTCAATATAAATATATATATATATATATTCTGTCACATGCAAATGCACGCATCTAATCATTATAATTACTCTTAGAGAAAAACGTACGAAATACATTGACTGTAATTAAGATTCATCCTTCAAAATAGGAAAAAATCGCTCATCATAACAACTGCTATTTATTGCCCCTACATCCCCCAGACTACTTGGTAACTGCATGTAAATTTGCAAGAAAAAAAAAGATTGTACGTAACAAACGGGATGGTTATTTGTCACAAAGCACAATTAACACGTATCATGAATAGCATGAAAGAAAGATCAGGCTTCATATATTCTAGGAATTTGAAAACCCCAATTGCCTAATGAGGACAGCTACACAAATATTACACGGAATGCTGTAAAGAGGAAACATGGTTACGCTGGCGTATATGTATGGAAATATGCATACACAAATATATATATGTATGTATTATTTTGGGGGTCGAGTTATCTATGACTGGAGACAGCTCAATGTCGGTGGTTGCGCATATGTGAAGAGGTGTACACATAGAATTCTCGTTTCACAGTGACTCCGAATTCTCTACACACAAACACATACATATACAAATATATACATATATATACATGTATACATATGTGTGTGTGATTATTATGATAATTAAAAATATATATATATATATATATATATATAAGTACTAAAGTGCATATCAATGACTCAATGTCCGATGTATGTGTTTATTTCATAGATTACTCTATACATTCAACATTAAGTTGATGTAGAGCTCTAAGTATGTTGAAGTGATGGATTCGCTACACAAAGCGTTCATGTGTCTGCCCTCTTGGGCTTCTTCATTCAAATGATTCGATTTATTTGGATCCCTATTTAGGACGTTGTTGAGAGGTGTGTCTTTTTTTGTCTATGTGGAACAAAAATTAATAGTAATATGTACATAATACATTCATTCATATTCGTTGTTTGAAAAACGAAAGTTTGCATGACTATATATATATATATATATATATATATATATATATATATATACATACATATATATATATATATATATATATATATATATATATATATATATATATACATATATATATAGATAGATAGATATATATATATATACGTGTGTGGGCGTGAGAGTGAGAGAGAATGTACAAGTAGTCTTGTATGTATGTATTCATAAATGTATGTAAATAGACCAAACGTTGAATAAAGGTACAAATGATATGCCGCGTACTCCAATTAGTCCGTAGCAAGAAGATGAAAATTTGTTTGCAAAATAGTGTCGATTTTTTTGACGCAAAATAAAAACCCATTCAACTTTCCCGCGACACAAGACTCCTTGCTTATAAATCATTCTTTCTGTGGTGTCTACTCATACCATTAAAACTTGTTCATTGATTTGTTTCAACATATCTTTGGGTCTTATAAACCCATTCCTTTTCCGATGTTTCACGTCTTACAAAGTGAGTAGAGGAGGGGATGAGACCTAAAGCATTGTGTGGTACAGCAATAAAATCCAAATCCTAGTCATACATTTCATCCTTTCTCTTCCCCCTCCTCACCCACTTTTGCGCTGTGATGAAAAGAGGTATGAATGGAAGAGGGTGCTTATGCGCCAATGGGAGCAAACGGGACTGAATGTACACAGAGACTGTCATTCATTCATTACTCCTCTATCACATACTATCTATACTATCTATACTGAAACCTCTAAGTTGAATGATACTAGTAGTAGACCAGAGGAATAGAGACATATAGCAAAAGTAAATAATAATAATAATGATGATGATGATGATGATAACAATAATAGCAGACATACTAGTTTCATTTGCCTTTGTTTTTTATTATAGTAAATATGGATATATTTCATATGTAATCAGCAACAAAGTTATATATGCCATTTCCATGGACCCAATTAGTTATCATTCGTCGTAACAGAATCATCAAAATCTTATAAAGACTCGAGTTGACTTTGTTTTCTTACCATAACAAGAACAATAAGAATAACCAGAATATCAGCAGCAGCAGTAGCTTATTAACGTCCTTGGTTAGACATAGACCTTCTTCTGGATTCTTCAAATCTCTACATCATGGGTGTCACAGAGCCAATACTTGTCTATTTCGTCACGCCATCATATATTTTACCGGCCTCGATTTCGCTTATGATCTCTGGGATCCATGTCATAAGTCGTGATGTCTATCGTTGTCTGCCATTCTAGCAACATGACCAGCCCAATGCCATTTGAGTTTCCTAATGGATTCTATGATATTTCGGACTCCTGCTTTTTTCCGTAATATATTGCACCGTCTTGTAATTTCTTAGTTTTAGGGTCAATCTTTTGGTTAGGTTCCATGTTCCAACTGCATAGGTAACTATCGGGAGATTGCATTAGTTGTAGACATTCCTTTTACAAACTAATGGGATTTTCTTGTTCAAAATGTTGAGCTTGCTCAGCCGGAAGCTTAACATGCTACAGTGATTCTTCACGTGATTTCTCCTTCTTTTTAGGGTTTCATAGAGAATCCTAGGTAGATATAGGTGTCTACTTTTTTCAGGTCTGCGTTTTCGATTTAAATTTGTGTGTATTTGCCTTCAAAATGTCATGTACAACAAACATGTTACTGACGAAGACACAAAATTCCAGAGAGAAAACAAGCAATACACTTCTAACCAAAAGTTGGTGTTTAAAATCTATTTGTAAGATTCCCATTGACTGTAACAAGAACAATCCTCACAAAAACCAATACTTGAAATTCACGTTCCCCTATCGTGATTCGAACTCACCGTCAACTGATTAACAGGAGGTTGTTTGAATAACTGTGCTAAATTGACGACAGTTAGATATCAATAGAAATTTATCGTACAGATACAAATGGGCTTATTTAATTCTGATAAATGAACACATTTATACAGGAATTTTAAAAAAAATATATGTACAATACAAAAGTTCCATCTTCAGTCGGGTAAGAAGTTGGAGCGGAGTCTGACCCTTCAGCAGTCAAGCTTGTTTTTATTCCTTCTAGATTAGAATATTTTATGATATCTTCTTAATCGACTTAACACTTCAGAAGATTCCCATTTAATCTCATCACTTGAACTCTTCCTGAAAAAGGGGACGTTCAAAACTGGGAGGAGATTAAATCAGGAGTATCAGAATTCTTCACATTCAGAATCAGAGATTTTTATAACAAGAATATATATATATATATATATATATATATATATATATATATATATATATATATATATATATATATATATATATATATATATATAATAAGTCTGGTAAGTCAGTCAAGAGAAACTACCACTTGACTAGAGTCTTTTGGCAGCGATTAAGTGATCAATAAAAAAAACTGGAATGAACAGTGATCAATAAATAAGTTGCTTCTCTCGCCTTTTGATGGGTCTGTGAGAAAAAAAATCAGCAGTATAGCTCCATTAGTGCTGCCTCTACGCGTGATGAATACTTACATGCATAGCAAGCCAGACAACAGACCGACTTCAAAACTGAAAGAAACCTACGCTGATAGTTTCAGTGACAGATCTGGTTTACGGTTTCTAATGATAAAAGGAAAGAACAGCACATTATTCGAATTATTCCGTTGAAACGAAACCGTACAAGACTGATACAAGCTTGTAATACAGGCTTTCCATTATGGAATGAAAGAATTCTAAAATATTGATAGGATTCGTTAATTGATTTTATTCACTCGTATTTTTTTTTTTCTCTATTTATTTGCAAATTATTTTGATGATACGTGGAAAAAGGAAATAGATTATTTTTGTGAAAGACTTGATATTTGTGAAAAATTATCTGACATTTCAGCGAAATATCTGTTGATTTGTGCCTCGTGATCAATCATAAAGAAAAATAAGCCTAATTCCAGAAGATCCGTCTCCCAGGCAACGTATTCCCCATTGCACGAACACTTTGGGGTCAGGTTTACACTCAGACGCCCCCAGTAAAACGCCGACAGAACTGGGCAATTTTTACACCCACCCACGCAAAAATAGGTGTGGACCAAACGTGTGTTAGTTTTCACGCTAAACCAGAGGTCTGATTAAAATACCTATTAGCATAAAAGACGTTAGATTTTCATATCCCTTTGGAACAACGTGAATAACGTGCAGCTGCAGTATGAAATATTTACAACTCGGTAAGAACCCAGAATAAGATATCTTAGCAGTGTGATTTTGAATGTAAATAGAGGGGAAACAGTTAATCATATTCATGGATGATATTACCGAACGGCTATTGTGATCAAAATGAGGGAATCTCGAATGATTTACTTAAAATGAATTAAAATTTGGTTAGGAAAGTCAATAAATTTTCATATGCCTATATCGTGAAGTTGAATGTAGCATATCAATGAAGTTATAACAACAAATGAAAATTTATGACAATGAATGAAACTTCATAACTATAAATGTAAATCGTTCAAATATATATATATATATATATATATATATATATATATATATATATATATATATATATATATATATATAATGCACAGTTATTACCCAGTTATTGTTATTTATTGGACCCTGTCCTAAAGTGATCACGGTTAGCAACTACCATTTTAATGATAAGTGTACCCCTTTCTGTACATCTATGCAATATATGAGCATAATTTACCGTGTCTTGATAAGACTTATCAAGAAAATTAACCGTTTGTTGGTCGATGTGCGTTAACGAATCTCGGCTAAAAGGTTATAAGAGAATTGACATTAAAAGTATCGGAACCAGTCTTTGTCTCTGAATAAAAGTAAAGTTACAGTCGTCAGACGACCATTTCGACGACCTCTTCATAAAGAAAACGGCTTCACTCATGGACTAATGGACTGCGGGTCAGCCAATGTCCTCTAATTCCTTGACCCTTTTTGACCGTAGCTTCAGTGTCCTGTCAAAACCCGTTTTAAATCAATTCATCTATTGGCGAGACGCAAACTGAACATTGCGCCAGTTAGATTCGTGTCTCATTAAAATCAAAATGTATCGTTCAACATTCCAGACTGCTGACATTTTCGGAGAACGTCAGCAAGTAACGTTAGAGTTTCTTGTTGAATAATACAATCAGTGAACGAAAGTCTGATTTTTTTGCAATCAAATTTTACTGCCCACATTATTTATTATCTTCGTCTTGTATCTCTCATTCGCACTGAACAAGATGGCGAGAGAGCATCAATGGATAACTATTCACTCGTGCAAACCTTTCTCGTCACAAACAAAAGAATTCGTGTATTTATACACACGTACATGCATAGAATCTGATAGTAAATGCAGATATATATAGGTATAAAAGAGACATTTTTGATTTATTCATAAAAATCCTGATTTGGTTATGCAGCTAAATCATAGAGTTTCACGTAAAAAAAAAGTCATTTTTTCTCCAAGAACATCACTCAAACGAACCAATGGCTCTCTTTAACGTCATTCACTAACAGTTTCCGGGTCCCTGAAATCCGCCAATATGATTGCTAGCAAAGTGCAGATGTCTCTGCCATGCTCAGGGGCGCAACTGACGTAGAAAATATAATTTCAAACGTTTAAGTGACGAGGTAAAATAGCATTCCATCCATGACGTGATAATATGTTGAATTTAAAGAGTAATATGAAAAAATCATCATCATCATCATGTCTTTCGACGTCAGTCGTTGGACATAGACCTCCCCAACGATTCGCCACACCTCTCTATCATGGGCGTCATGGAGCCAATACTCTCTGAATTTGTTTTGTTCATCTGTCCATCTAAAACTCTACCTACCTCTTGGATGCGCATGTGATGTTTTTAGAAGCATATTGTGAGTCGTGATGTTCATCGGTTGTTGTCTGTCATTCTTGCAACATCACTATCCCATTGCCATTTGAGTTTTCTCGTGGATTCCATGACGTCTCAGACTCCTTTTCCCCCTCTGGTATACTATGCTGTCCTGTTATCTCTCCATGAAAGGTTGAGAATGGTTCAAGAACATTCTCAACTTTCAAAAACAAAGAGATCCCATTAATACTAAAAGGAAAGGTGTACAGCCAATGCATCCTCCTGATAGTCACCAATGGAGCTGGAAAAATGATACTTAAGCAAGAGACTGACCTGCTGACTGAGAACCATGCTAAGTTCACATGAAATGATTATGCTCAACCTCTCATGGAGACACCATAGGACAGCAAAGTATACCAGGGAGGAAACAGGAGTCTGAGACATCATTGAATCCACGTGAAAACTCAAATGGCAATGGTCTGTTCATGTTGCAAGAATGACAGACGACAACTGATGAACATCACGACACACAAAATGGATCTCCGAAGATCACATGCACAACCAAGAGACCGGCAGAATACAAGATGAGAGATGAACTGGACGAATTCAGAAAGTATTAGCTCTGGGACGCCCACGATAGAGAAGGGTGGCGAATTCTGGGGAAGGTCTATGTCCAACGACGCACATCAAAAAACTGATGATGATGATGATGATGATGATGATGACTGAACAATTGAGTTCATTTTGAAAAAATCTGAGCTTGAATTTAAAACATCGTTTTAGAAATAAAAATATTCCCTAATTGTAATCAATCCTTAGATGACATAAAAATGCCGTCATTTTTGACGAGCACGATATCAGTACCTTAATAGAAATATGTATGTGTACTTAGAAAAGAAAACATGTTCTGATCGGACTGTGTATACAGAAATCCAAATAAACAACTTTTGATGAATGATTTGAGACCTGAGTGTCCTGACACCACTTCCAAGTCTAATCTTTATTTTTCAATGAAAATTAGTGCTTACCAAAATGTTTCTTTGTCATTCAATGTTTATTATCTTTATATGGCCTTCAAATATAGACGAAAATTGTTATGAAAACAAAATTAGGACAGAAAGGATTAACAAGTCTCTCGAATTATAACTTGTTTGTTATTGTGATTTTTTTCAATTTTGCCCGCAAAAGCTATTAGGTGTTACTCATACACACAGACACAAACTCTCAATCAGTCACATGGCTTTACTCTATTTATCTCTGCCATTAGCTGCTAAGCGTGTACAGACAGAAAACGTCAGCAGCCAGTCATATAGATTAACTTTCTTTCTGTATTTATAGCTGATGTATCCCATTTCCATAGACAAACAAACCAATGAATTCGGTAAAAATGTGATTGTATGTATATGGTTCATGATATCATTGTCATTGTGAAATCAGAAAAAAAGTGCTGATTTTTTTCATCTGTTGTTGGTGATATTCATCTACAATGTTAAACAGAATAAATAGAGCCGTTAATTGAATATCTATTTGTTCCTTATAAATGTGATATATTCATACATATGAAAATGTATTGAAGAATTCGACACATTTGGTCCGACAGAATGAATTACAGATTGCATTATATTATATAAAAACTTATTTGAATTGATCTACTGTAGTTATATGGTTTATATACCAATTGAACAAGGTAAATAGAATAAACAATTAAAGAAAATGAACCTGCCACTGATAGGGTAGCCGCTTCAACGTAACGATGTTCTTACCGCTGAGCTCAACAGCCGCTGGTAATGCAAAGGTCAAATAGCTGCTTTCAACCCGAATTCTCATCTCGTTTATTCTCGCTCTATTTGTCTGTTTCAACGCGACAGGTATGTATTTGTGAAACGGACGTATTTTAATTATAGATTGCTTTATATCATATAGAAAATTTTTTTTGAAATGATTTCCCGTTGTTACACGCTTTAAATATCATTCAATTTAGTCTGCGTAAAAAGACCTTTGAACTGTTCTTTGAACTGTTGACGTAGCTACCCTATCGGTGGCGGGTTCGATTCCTCCAGCAATCCCATTTTCTTTAATTGTTTATTCTATCTATGCTGTCTAAATTAAGTGATATATTAACTGTGTAATGACGGGGGATCATTTCAAATAAGTTTCTGTATATAGCGCAACTTATAATTCATATTACGCACAAATAACTTTCGAAAAAACGGCGCAAACGACTTCTTCCTCAGATGGCTTTGACCGATTTTATTGGCTGAATAGATATTTTGGAGCATTAAAAAAAGGAAGAAACAAAAAATGAACCGTGGACAGTTACTGTCCACAGTTTGAGAACAGACAGCAACAGAATTGAATTTCACCTAATAAATGCGAACTACTTTTGACTGTTCTCAAAAACTAATAGTCATGAGATAAATTTTGCATAATTCATGATCTCGTATCATTAATATATATATATATATATATATATATATATATATATATATATATATATATATATATATATATATATATATATATATATACATAAAGGAAGACAGGCTATAAGAAACAATTTTACTAACGTGATTGAATGAGTTAGTCTAATAAAACTTGTCTTCAGAAGAAAAAACATTGAAGGCGGAGACTTCACCTCAGAGCAAAACGCCTCTTTTTCCCTTGTATTTGTGGACTGACAAGCAGTCATCAATCAGTGACAAAAAAAAGAGGAAAACAGCTGGGCAGGACTTTGATTGGCACTTTAAAAAGAAAGGTAGAGTTGGAAGATCAAGTGCGGTAAGTCACCTTCCGACCGCTTAGGGCAGTGATGGCGACCATTTGACACGTGAGTCAGCAATGAGACGCCAGTACTTTTTGGATGACACATGGTGGGCTTTGAAGAGAGAAAATTTTTTTCAATTTTGTTTATAATCTGAGTGTAACAATTATATTATGAAATTTCAACAAGTATTTCATTGAGCATTTTAGTTTTTAGTAAAAAGTTTCATTATTATACTAGCTTACCTGTGCCGTCAAAAATGACATCATATATGAAATATATGGATACACATCGCTTTTCATGAACGTTGATTATGGAGATTTGAATTTCAGGGAGGTTGGAGGATATCACTCTTTTGGCCACAAACGATTTATGCTTTTTTTGTTTATGTTTTTAATACTTTTTATTTATTTTTTACATAAGTCTCTACGGTCAGTGCTTCATTACGTCATTAAAACATAATTATTCTCAGTGCAACCCAAGTTATCTGAACGTTGTTAATTATTATACGCGTTGATTGCAAAAATAAGCCACTTTTATGTATACATGTAAGTGACACTCTGATAACAGGATTATTAAAAATAATTCAATATAGTTCCAAAAGGGCGTAGAGAAAAGTATTCTACAGGTCGCCAGTCTCTCTCTGTCTCTTTCAGCTCTTTCTCTTTCTCTTCATCTAATTCACTTTTGCCTCTCCCAATGATTCGCTTTCTCTTTCTTTCTTCATCGTTTAAAAACTCCCTCTTTACCTTTCACTCTTTCCTTTTCTCCCCCATGACACCAGTCTATTAAGCTCGACTTCTTCCTTGCTTTCGTTTCTCTTTGTGTTGTGGAACTTAAAAAGAATGAATACAGGCGGATCGGACTGCGTTTTTATCAAAGTCCACAATAGTCGACTTTGTCTCCTTGCCGTTAAAAGAACAACGAAATGAGACGTGAAAGCTGATATGCAAAATCCGAATTCTCCTATCGTGATTTGATCTCACAACCATCTCGCTACCAGGAAGCTGTCTAATCAACTGAGCTAAATCAACACGTCTTAGATATTTACGAAAACTTATGTCACATTTGTGCACGGGCTCATTCGATTCTAATAAATTAGTACATTGATTAAAATATATATCTTTGAATAATTTCCTAATGTTTATGTATGCAATACAGAAGATACAATAATCATCTTCAGTTGCAGTAAGGGTTAAAGAGTAGTTTGTCCCTGCTTCAAAGATGGCAAAGGGTTTTACACTTTTTGAAAAGTTCGTGTGTTTGTTTGATGTTTGTCAGAATGCTTGTTCCAGCGCTCCCGGTCATATTGTTTTGTCTACAGACTTGAAAACTGGCACCAGAACTCCACTAAACTCCTTTTAAAAATGTTTCAAATAGTTTTTGAAAAAAAGCTCTTTTGACCTGGAAGTGCTTATTCTGGGTGTGTAAAAATAATATCTAGATTCCCCATCGTTAGATGTCTATAGATGTTTTTTTTTTATGTTATCCAATGGAAAACGCCTGTGATGTCATAAGTAGAATTTATTCTGACCACATTTATTCTCTGGATGGATTATTTTACATGTGTGTGTGTGTGTGTGTGTGTGTGTGTGGACGAGGGACATGTTAATTTTTTATTGAATTTTTTCCTGTTTCTGCCCAAACGTTTTTTGCATGTGTATGTATGTGTGTATGTGTGTGCGTGTGTGTATATGCACACTATAGCCACCTGTATATGCATCCACACCCATAGATAGATCAAGATATAAAGTGTATTTATGTATACGTGTGTATGCGTATAGACATGCGTACATAAATTTATATGTATTATACGTCTATACGTGTTTGTCTTTATACATGCGTACACAAACACATATGCCCCATAATTTTGTTTTTTGTGTTGTTGAGAAAGTTCTAGGCATATATATGTATATATAAACACTTTTCTATAATGCATAAAAATTATATGTACTCTTGAGATTGTGGGCATGATGTATATGATTTGGAGACATTGAAATGAAACTGGATTCCTGGAGACATAAGTTTCAGTCGTCCATTACAAATCGACATGTCAAACGACAACCTTTCATGACAGCCAAACAGTTGTTGTATTCTTTACCTGACAACTTCCGACTCGTTTGCCATTACAACGACAGCCTGACAGCCACTTTCTGCATGTTTTCACATGAGCAGCATTTTACTGACATCAACGTCCATTTTTTTTTCAAGGAATGGCATCGAAACAGATGTTAGAATTTGCCCTCAGCTATTGTCTTCCAGAAGACTGATCTTAGCCAATTTCTTTTGGTTACTGTATAAAACCCATTTTTGAATTCCCACAACGGGTGCAAACATATCTCTATTCGACAGCTGTGCATTTTTACAAGAACGTCCGTTTATATTAAGATGATACAAACATATTCTACACTCTTTGACAAAATAGTTTTGTTCATAGAAATTCACACCAGCACTTTTTCAGTCATCAAAGTATTTATCCTAGCTTAAGCTACATTTTAGTAAATTCGACATTCCATAAAAAGAACGATTCCAGTTTTGATTTGCTGAATGCTCTTTGCAATATTCAGATTTCTTCAAACTGCTGACTGGAAAAAAAGATGGATTGCAGGAAGTGAAAAAAAGAGATATTCTGAGAGTTACAAGTTTTGGGGAAAAGCCACATGTATGAGAACTTCCCATCTCAGTTTCAGGAGTGTTTGCTGTTCTGCATCAGAACGCCAAGGAAAGCATTGCCAGGCAGCTAAAACACCAGTCAAATTTATCGCCTGGAGAGATTTTTTCAATGCAAAGTTCAGACGAGCCAATTCTTCGCTGCAAATTCGAACAGCGACGATTTATCTACGTTTCGGTAATTTGTAACAAAAGATCCTACTTGAATTCCATAAAATCCAGAGAAGAGAATATTTTGTTTAAGTCGATATGTACAAGGCTATCCTAGGTCTAGACACGATTTATTCCATTTCAGACTCTCGTGATGATCCATATTTCATTGCAACATTCTCTTATTCAGCAGCAGCAGGAGCAGCAGCCTTTTAGCGTCTGTCATTGGACATAGACCCTCCGCAAGATTCGCCATACCTCTGTATCATAGGCGTCGCAGGGCCAGTTCTTTCTGAGTTTGTCTAGCTCGTCACGCCATCTTACTTTCTTTCGGCCACAATTTCGTATATGATCTCTAGGGACCAATGTTGTGGGTGGTGATATCGAGCGGTTCTCTGTCATCCCTACGTGTCCAGCCAATTTTTTCATATTTTCTAATGGTTCCTATGACATATCTGACTCTTGTTTTTCTCTACAATTCTGTGCTGTCTTATGATCTCTCATATCTCAATGAGCGGTTGAGCATTAAACTTACTAAACGTCTATGCAGAACTCCAACAACTCAGTAATAGATACAGCGCTTGAAAAAATCAAACCAATTCTCATTATCATGGCTACAGATCAGTGTGAAAATTGCAAAAATCTCATTCTTCGGAAGTATTTTCCTTCAAAACCAACCTTTTTGGCTCAAAATTTTATCGACTGAATAAAATTACTCTTAACATACATGGGTATAGGTTTATTCATTGATTTATTTATACATGAAGACAAACCGTTTCATGTTCCTAGAAAAATAAGCCTCACCAAAGGAACCGGTTTTATTATTTGATAGAATGAACCAAAAAAAAATGTTTTTCTGCATTTTACTGAAGGAGCAACAGGGACATCTTTTTTTTTCTGATCTTGAAACATTTTTCCCGAAAAAAAAAATCAATAGCCTTTAGTTAGTCGTAGCGTCTATGCATTGAACAAAAATTAAGACGTAGTAACTTGTTGACTTGGTCAGTTAAATGTTCTTACGCGAAGGCTTGCACGTTTGAAGTACCACTGTGAGGAGCGATATCTGTTAGGGCAGAATTACGGTCAACAAATTCACTATTATGCACATGAGTTAAAAGTCCCAGGAGAATTTGGCTATTTTCTTACCAGGCAAAAATTACGGCATATATGAAACATATAGATATTCACAAACATTTTTCCATGGCGTGACAGACGGCATCTGCACATTGGTCATTATTATAATTGTGGATGAAAGATGTACTTTTAATTTCTAATTAAAAATACCATTACAAATTCTACTTTCAGACATTTCTATGGAGATTGATATACTATTTTACATTGTTTTCTTTCCATGTTTTAGCCTCGCTGTAGAGTAGTGCTTAGCAACCTAATTTCACAGATTTTTATTGCTGTAGTGGATTTAATCCGATAACTAAACAATAAAAGACAAAACGAATCCAATTAAGATTAATTAATGTTACCATTTTTAGTATCTGTCAATCCTGTTTTTATTGATATTAATCCTATACTCATTTCAATATGAGTTATTCTTTGCTTATATATATATATATATATATATATATATATATATATATATATATATATATATATATATATAGTTATATCATCCACAGACAGCTGTTTCGATGTATTACATCTCTTCAGTGTGGCTATAGACTTTCCATCATCCCATCCAGTACCACGAAGCAGGTTTGAAACCTTTACTTCATATCTTTGCTGATATCCTACCCCTGGGCTACAGAACTAAACGGTCAGTAAGGCTAAATTTAAGCGATATATTTATTCATACAGAAAATCCCCATCCACCAGTGTGCTCCATTCCTATGGAAGAGCATTGCATGAGCTTACAATGGATGAGTTACCTCACTTGAAGAGTGCTTAACGCTGAATAGAGGAGCATTAATTGTGTCACCTACAGACAGCTGTTTCAATGTATTACATCTCTTCAGTATGGCTATAGACTTTCCATTAACCCATCCAGTGCTGCGAAGCAGGATTGAAACCTAATAAACACTTTTTATAATTCATATTGAAAGTATTACTCATTCTATTACCATCAATTATTCTTTTAAACAATTAGTTATTCTTTCCTTCCTGTGACACATAGTATAAATGAAAATACATAAAGAAATGTTTACAACCTCAGGCAGTCACCTGTCGAGCTGAAATATTAAACCCTACCAAAAGTTTTGCCCTTAAACTGAGAACCATGGAAATGTGCACGTGAGAGAACCATGCTCGAAATGACGTGGGGAGTTCACAAAACAGCACAGTATATTGCAGAAAAAACGGGAGTCAAGTATATTATAGAATCGATTAAAAATTCAAATGGCAATGGGTTGGTCATATTGAAAGAATGTCAGAGAACTAACGGACATCACGACTCCTAATTTGGATCCTCAGATATCAAATGCCATACCGTGTCTGGCGAAAAATGGCATGACGAAATAGACAAGTTCAGAAAGTAATGGCTCTGCAACGCCCATGATAGAGTAGTATGGCGAATTCTGGGGAAGATATGTGACCAACAACGGACACTAAAAGGCTACTGCTGATGATGAATCCTTCATTCATTTAGATTTACCGACAAAAAAAAAGATACTAAATAAAATTACTAATTCAGATAAGATATTCGTACCACAGTGGTGTAATATATTTGTCCCTGAATCTTAACTTGAAAATGAAAAATGATGAATAGAAGACCAAGGTTAAATCCCCTCTTTGCTTTTCCAAATACAGTATACCCCCTTTTTCACGGCGTCCCCGGGGATTGAAAAGTATTCTGATAAAACCGTTTTAATTAGAGAAACGAGAAAGTACAGGCAAAAAGACAGCATAATAATTAAGGTTTACTAATTTTTGTTTTTTAGAATAATGCACTGAAATCGTTGCAGCCAATTAATCTCCGACCATGGTCTTGCAAGGATATAAAATTAAAAGTAAGAATGACTGTTTTTTTCCAACGGGAGTATCTCAGTGCGTTCACTGTGTGGAAGCCTTCTTCTTTCTATATATATATATATATATATATATATATATATATATATATATATATATATATATATATATATATATATATATATATATATATATATGTATATATATAATGGGCTAAAGCTCTGTGATGTGGTGTTCTAACATGTCTAAAGGGATTTTGTAAGTTTTTGTTCAGCCATTAGGGTAATATGCATTCGGGCATACCTCTCCCTAAATTATTAAGTTTTTAACTCAAATGGCAATGGGCAGGCCATGCTGCAAGAATGAAAGATAACCAATGGACATCACGTCTCACAACATGGATCCCCAGAGATCACATAAGAAACTGAGGCCGACAGATCACAAGAGAGATGAACCGGACAGATTCAGGGAATACTGCCTCTGCAACGCCCATGGTAGAGTATTGTGGCGAATCCTAGGGAAGGTCTATGTCCAACGATTGACGTTAAAAGACTGACGATGATGATGATATATATATATATATATATATATATATATATATATATATATATATATATATATATTGTCTCATTTTTAAAAAATTCTGTTCTATCTAACTGAAAATAGCAGTTATTACAGAAAGCGGCCAGTAAAAATAATGTTGAATTTAATTACATCTATGCAAACACAAACTGCATATAGGCTTTTTTAAATTAGATTTGATGAAACATCCGTTTGTAATCTTGAAGGCGTACGCGTGCACACATAGAGCAGAAAGAAACGTGAGAAAATTTAGAGAAATGATTCCTTTCTTTTAGCAACCGGATTATTGATAAATCACTTAGATATCGGTATCACCAATACACTGACACCTAAATCATTTATGCGTTTGATAGACGAAATTATGAAATATACATAAATACAGGTCTGGTTAGTCACTCAATAGAAACTGTAACGTGACCAACGTATTTTGGCAGCATTAGGCAATTGAAAAAAAAAGGTTGATTAATGAATTGGTTACTTCTGTCACCTTTGAAAAACGCCTGAAATTTCAAAAACAAGCACGGGCTCAAAATAAGGGAATAATCTAACATAAACTCACACAGCCAATTGAACCCCCGAACTAACCCATTAGGGGTGGGAGGGCTCAAAGACAAAATAAATAGTTTTTCCTTCTCATAATAAAGGGTTAATGCTGAAATTCCCTGTCTTCAATATCAATATACCTGGAACTTACATAGCCAGCCAGCCAGCCAAACCGATTAGAATACTGAAAGGAACTCATGCTTACAATTTTGTTGACAGTTCTTGCTGACAGGCTTTTAATATCTCTCTCTCTCTCTCTCTCTCTCTCTATATATATATATATATATATATATATATATATATATATATATGATATAAATTCATCTTTCCAATGAGAATTGATAACAAATGTCAATTAAATATTAAGGAAACTTTGACGTTTCAAATTAATTCCCAGCAAAATATTGCCGTTTCATTATCTAATTAGATTTAATCATTAACTATCTCCGAACATTTCCTATTTGAAGCTGACTGTTACTTTTTTTCTTTAAAATGATTCATTACCGCTGATGATTTCTTTCATTATGACTCATTATCTATTAAATTTCTGGAATAGCTACTGAAGCCTATGCGGTTGGTTGCCTAATTTGCAACGAGCTCTTTGCTACATCTGAGCACAGTGTAAGTGTTTTAGAAACCGTCAACTAAAACTGTCGACATGGGTTTCTTCTGCTTTCAAGTTAGTCTGGCTGGCTGGTTGGCTGGTTAAATGGCTCACTGGCAAGCTATGGGCCACGCCAATATAGTTATGGGCTGAGGATTAAAACGTTAATGCTGAAGTAATTACTAGTTTGTGTTTAGCAGCATTCACGTTTATTTTTCGAAAATTCAGACTTTTTTAGTCATCTCAGCCCAACAAAAAGTGAGAAAAAGCAACTTATTCATTTGAACACTCCCTTCCCCAATCTTATAATTAGTCATCCCGAATAAGGCGCACTACACAGAAAACGTTGGCCATATGACGGTCTCTAATGAGTGACTAACCAGGCTTGTTATTTTCATGTTTTCTTATTCTGGGGTCAATCTATTATAGAAATGGTGAACTCTTTTTTACAAACACATCACTGATTTATCAGTAGCTGGTTAAAAACTGATAACAAAACCCATGATATAGGTTTCTTCAGGCTTCAAGTCGGTCAAGCTGGCTTGCTGGCTATATACGTGTGTATGTTTATGTGTGTATCAAAATACAGCCCCATCAACAAAGTTAGAGGGCCAGAAATTCTAGCATGTACTTCTTATTATGTCTACAAAAACTTTTTTTTTTGTTGTTGTTTTAAACCCTCACCAAATAGCTTTCTCGTTGTGGGTCTAGTTTGCAATGTAAGTTTATGCTAAATTGTTCACTAGTATGTATTCGGATGTATTCGTAGATTGTTTTTCTGAAAACTCAGCATTTCCAGTGAACCTGCAAAAGTCGAAAAAAAACCTTTTTAAATGATCACTCTTCATTCTAATTGGATGATTGATCGTCCCTAACATGGCGTGCTGCCAAAAAACGATTGTCACATGCTGGTTTCTATTGAGTAGGAGTCTTGTTTTGACGTTTTTCCAAATATTTTCAAAAGGATTGTTTGTAACAAATCCGGATAAATGACGAAAAAATCTCTATTCTGAAGGTTTGTAATTTCCCCACATTCTTTCTTTTGTTCTTTTTTAAAAATGTAAATTGCGTATTCTACAATCTCTCTCCATAGTATAATGTATTAGTTTCTCTTTGGTAATTTTTTTATGCTGTTTCCCCGAACCCAGATCCTTGCTCCTTACGTCGTTATGATGGATTATCACTCTCTGTTTTTAGTGTCCGCCCTTTCCCCCCTCTTTTTATCTTTTATTCCGTCTCTATCTCTCTCTATATATATATGCATATATATACATACATAAACGTATATATATATATATATATATATATATATATATATATATATGAGAAAGTTGACATGACAATATCAGAAGATTGTTTCAGACAAATAACTCTCTATTTCAACGTTTCGCTAATTTCGAGCTTCGTCAAGAAATCACTTGAAATGAGCAAAACGTTGAAACAGAGAGTTATTTGATTAAACAGTTATATTTGTCATTTTACTCTCATATATGTATGTGTGCATGCATGTGTGTGTATGTGAGTGTGTGTGTGTGTGTTCCTACTCAATCTACCCCAACATCTAATCTCCGCCCTATCCTCTGACATAGTTACCTTCTATTGTTTTTTTGTTTTTTTATAAAGATTCACAAACGGTAGAGTGCATATTTCAAATTCATCAAAGCTCTAGGCAACCTCATACATTTTTCTCTATCCCGATCTCATTCTATATCTATCTATTCATCTATCGATCTCTCTCTCTCTCTCTCTCTCTCTCTCTATATATATATATATATATATATATATATATATATATGTTTTAAAGTTACAATCTGTGTATGTACTCCAGGATGTTGAGAACTATGCATTACAGAACAGAAACGAAGGCATGTCTGAAATCAGCTGATCTGCAATGACCTATAGCGCACATCTTCCGGTCGAATTTTGCGAAAAGGGAATAATCGATTTTAAAGGGTCACCGTTTGCGCTTCCAGAAGAAGTCAATCGAAGGATATTTTCCCTCGTGTTTTTTCATCAAGGATCTTCAGAAAAAAAAATTCAAATGAGATCAATAAAATCAAACAATATGGATTTTTTAAATCAGCATCACCAAGGATGTTTTCTCATCATTCATTCGAACCTACACACATACGACGGTGGTTCAATAGATTTTTTCAAAGAATTCAGTTCGATCTGGATTTTGATCATTTCCTGCCCTAACAAACTAAACGTAAATCTACGAAACCCACTATCTCTAATAATGAGATAAAAAGATTCATTTGAATTGGTTCTGAAACCATGGATATCAAACTATATTTTTTAGACTCGAATCTGATCATCATCATCATCATCATCATCATCATCATCATCATCATCATCAACAACCTTTTAGTGTCTGTTATTAGGCATAGACCATGATTCCCTAGACCGATTCGTAAGTCATTACTTTCTACGCTTGTCTAATTCGTCACGCCATCTTATTTTTGTCAGTCACAGTTTTGCATATGATCTCTCGTGTTGTGAGTCGTGATATCCAGCAATTTTTTTTATCATCTTTGCAACATGACCAGCCCATTGCCATTTGAGTTTTCTAATGTTATGAAAACTCCCTTTTAGTTTCGAGTAACCAATGACCAAGAAACGGAAACAAATACTCCAAACAATGGAATTTGCAGGTAAGATACGATATAAATCAATCGAAACATCCCTCCCCCAACGAGACAACAAAACCCGATGGAATTGCAGGTGAAGTACGACATGAACCAATTAAATACGATAAGCTGCGAGGTGTTTGATGGAATTGATCCCTGCGCAGAGACCTCTGTAATTCCCAAGTAAAATTTACGGGTGATATGATGGGTTCAGACCCAAATATTTCTCTCAAGTGTTGAACGTAGAAAGATGACATTTTTACGCAAAGAAAGAGCAGAACACTCGGAAATGAAAGTAGATGGCAGCTCAAGGAACTCTATTTCATTTTAATGCAAAATACAAGTGAAGATTCGAAATGGGATTTTTTCCCCCTTCAAATATTGCAAATCAGTGAAAAATGAAAAGCTGGAATCGCTGAGATTCGATCATGAAAGAACAGGGGAAAGATTGTGCATACGGGATTTTTTTTCTACGCAATTTGAATGAGTCAATGTCAGTTACGGGCGAGGGAAATCAGATATAGAAAAAAAGTTGCTGATTGAAAATGTTAAGAGGATTGAGAGAAAGAGAAGGAGTGAGAAAAAAAGAGAGAGAGAGAGAGAGAGATGTGAAGAGAGAAGAAGAGTGAGAAAGAGAAAGGGGATTAATGGAAGAGAAAATCCTCGGAAGTATGAAAAAAGCCGGTCCAGTTAGTCACTCAGTAGAATCCTTCACGCGATCAACCTCTTTTGGTTGCATAAATAGAAGCACTTGAAACTGAGGGGGAAAAATATCTTCTTCAACGGATCAGAACTAGGTCCACTGATTGCTTTTCTGATGCTACTCTATCGTATCTGTGTTTATATCCCTTCTGGGCTTGTTGACCACATTTACTAGTTATGTGGTTTAATCCACATAGGCGGCATTTGCTGTTTGTCTGAGTTCTATCAGCTTTTGCTTTAATTTTGTTTGTCCTGATGCATTTGTTTAAGGCTGCCATGATGAGCGATTCTGTTTCCCTCCACAGATTTCCTTTTCATAGTCATATCCTTGATCTTTTGTCTGCCAAATCCTGAATCTGTCTTTTAAATTCTCCATATAGTTTTATCTGTTCCCATTTTTCTTTCATTGTTTGCAGTGCAGCTCCATCGTTTTCTACCATCTTATGTTCGTTGCGCTACTTCAAGAGCTCTCTGTAATACCTTTATTGTTTGCTTGCACGTACTAGACTAATTCTGGCTCTCTGGATACAGTCTTCTATGCTCATGAGTCCTCTGTCACCTTTTTTTCTTTTCACGTACAGTCTATCCGTGTCATCTCTGGGGTGTAAGGCCCTGTTCATCATAAGCTTTCTTCTTTGCCGGTCCATTGACTAGAGTTCTTTTTTTTTTGTCTGTCAAAGGTATTGTCCTATGTATCTTACTGCTGATACAGCCCACGCGTTCATGCCTTTAATATGGTTCTAACTGTTTGGTTTGATCTCTAATATTTTCCTTATCTTCTTAACGTATTCTCTTCTTATTTTCTCCTTCATTTCTACCCGTGTTATTCCGTCACATTCGATAACTCCCGGATATTTGCATCGGTCTTGTTTGTTTAATGCTCTAATCTCTGTACTGTCCAGGAATTCGATTCCTTCTGCCAGTGCGAGACTTCCTTTGCGCATTACCATGAGTGCACATTTTTCTATTCCAAACTCCATCCCAATGTTGTCCCTGTATTCTTTCAATGATATTTTACATTCAGGGGCATTCGAGTATCCAGTCGTGTGGAATCATGTTTCTTTTAGTCTATCCATCCCATTGGAACATTCTTGTTCCTTTATCTTCTACTTCTTCTTCTTCTTCTTCTTCTTCTTCTTCTTCTTCTTCTTATCATTATTATTATTATTATTATTATTATTATTATTATTATTATTATTATTATTAGGAATCTCACACCAGTTGCCTGGTGGTAACCGCTGGAGTTTGAGTGACAGCAAGTCTCCTCAAGTCTCCAGCCCTCCTCTCCTAGTACTCATAGGTCGCAGTAATTCTGCGATTTACAGTTTCACACCGGTTGCCCAGTGGTTATCGCTGAAGGCTGAGTGACAATAAGTCTCCTCAGGTCTTCAGCTAACGTCTCCTTTCTCTTTCGCATATCATGACAGAGCTACGATTCGTTGCAGTCCTTATATCTCTAGCACCTTCCTCAGTATCCGTGCAGTTCCCAGTAGTGCTGTGGTCTGTACGGTCTCTATCCTCCCCCTAATCCCGATCTCCTCCAGTCTCTCCCTCAGCGTTTTGGGGACAGTTCCTAGTGCTCCCACTATGACCGGTACTACCCTGGTTTTCATGTTCCACATTTTCTTTAACTCCCTTGCTAGGTCCTGGTATTTTCCCTTTTTTCACCCTCCTTCTTTTTTACTCTATGGTCTGCAGGTACAGCAACGTCTACTATTTGGCAGGCCTTCCTTTTTTTGTCTACTATTACTAAGTCCGGCCTTCTTGCCTGGATGAGGTGGTCGTTTTGGATGTCAAAGTCCCACAGTAGTTTGTGTTTGTCATTCTCCAAAACTGCCTCTGGCTTGTGCTGATACCACTTTTCCCCATGGTTGAATCCCATTTGTTTACTTAGTTCCCAGTGTATCATCGTTGCTACTCTATCGTGTCTATGCTTATACTCCTTCTGGGCGAGTTGGCTACATTCACTAGTTATGTGGTTTACTGTCTCATCTCTTTCACCGCACATGCGGCATTTGCTGTTTGTCTGTGTTCTGTCGATTTTTGCTTTTATGTAGTTTGTCCTTATGCTTTTGTTTTGGGCTGCCATGATGAGCGATTCTGTTTCTCTCTTAAGGTTTCCCTTTCGTAACCACGTCCATGATTTCTCGTCTGCTATATCTTTTATCTGTCTTTTGAACTCGCCGTACAATTTTTTCCCTTCCCACTTTTCTTTTCTAGTTTGCTGTACTGTTCCATTGTTTTCTCCTTTGTTGTTTGTTGCACTATCCCTCGCGCTCTTTATGATTTCTTCACTATTTGTTTGCACTATTATTATTATTATTATTATTATTATTATTATTATTATTATTATTATTATTATTATTATTATTATTATTATTATTAAATGTGCATTTACAGAAAGCACCCTTCCCCGGGATCATCCATTCCCAAGTCCTCACTGGGCAAAAGCGCTTTAAAACTTATTAGTCATGGCTGTGAAAATGTAACCCATGTTAACGAAGAATTTGAGGAGAGGTTCAATTTATCAATAAAGCTACTTACGTCACACAGGACAGGAGCCACAATTACGAAGTGTATTTATTTAATAGGTTCATATAAATACCGGAGTCTCACAACAAGAATTTTTTTTTTCATTTCTGACCTAAAATCTACCCATGTTGTATGTTCCGGATATCATAGCCTGGACACCATATAGCGGAAAGTCTCTATAAAGCCAAGTTCAAAGGTCAAATCATCTAAATCTTGGAGGTTAACCAATATAGTTGAGTAATAGGGGCATATATAATGCCGACATTTGAATATTGTAATTAAAATTTTGAACATAACTCTTCTCAATCCGAATCCAATAGAGACTGATAATGCCGGTCTTAATTGACTCGCTTTTCGTACGTTTCAAAAACGTACCAAGCAGCAACAACTCGAACTTTTTGTAATGTGTTAATTATCGATTTATTCAAACCAAATTCATTATAATGAACTAAATTTCACTATTCTTGTTACCAAATGAATGCTAGTAGGTCGCTGCTGGACAGTTTTGCTACGAAGATTAATTTTCCATGAAATATTTCTATGTTGAAATTAAGTGGCTTAGCACACCATTTGAATGATAGGTTATTTGCTTGTAGATAAATTCATATTTAATCTGTAATGTTCATCTAACTCTAAAAATCCTAATGCAATGTGTCCATTGAAATGCAAGAAAAGAATGGAAATAAGTTTTCGATGTAATAATGGGCTCTTTTTTAACATTGTTTTGTTTTGAAAATTCAACACCCTATTTGAAAACCTTGATTAAACTTAGAGAAAAAACTGTTTCTCGAGTATTTTCTTGTTTTTATCAAAAATTTTATCAAAAAAGAGGAAAAAAAACAGATTCTTATTAATAACTGCGTAGAATTGGATCGTTTCGTAGTCATTGTTTGGCCGAAAAAAGTGAACATACCTTATTTGAATTAACCGAATTTTCATGCGTTGGAAATGGAAGAATTTTGAATTTTACCACAAATCGCATAAAGATTGGGTTTTAAGGGAATATTTAGTAAATACTTAAAAAAGAACGATTTTTCTTTCAAAAATTTCCATTACAATCTTCGAAATGTGTTTTTGTTCATGCGATGAAATTAATTTCTTTACAAATTCATTTGATGATTCAGTTTACTTATAATTCCTAGAAGCTAATAAATTTAACACGTGTTAAAGATATGAATATTTCTTGGAGAATTAATCTTCCAGGCAAAACTGTTCAACGACAACTAGCATTTATATGGCAAGAACAGAAGTAAAATTTAGTTCACTACAATTAATTTAGGAATTTTACGATTAATTTATAACTGGTATTACTATTGTTGAACTAGGTTGGGCATTAATTGTTGGGCTAGAATGTTCCTCAATAATAATAACCGACGGCTAAATGGTTCGTGATGAATTGTTAGGGATGATTAGCAAATGGCTATGAACCGTTTAGGCGAAATCAGTAGTTCCCATCCCCGGGGAACTCGAATGGACGGACGTTTCTTCAGGGGTAAACTAGAATTTGGCTAATAGTTATATGACGCCTTGGCTTTGGCCATGTCAGATTTGAAGAATTAAATTTTAAACTGATGCACCCTGGAGGATTTGGCTGTTGTACAGAGCTGAGTACATTGACTATTGTCCTCAACTCTGCAGGAAAGAAAACATAAGCCCGTCATTAATATATACACATAACAAACGACTGTGGGAAATATGATAACAAGTACCTTTCGAAAGTTCGCTTTACATAAAGTGAAAATATCGGCAAACTGTTATAGAGAGAACACACAACCTTTTCCTCTCTCTCAAAGCTACAAGTACTGTACCTATTATCACCATCCAATCTCTGACAGCTCAGTCTAGTATACAATTATCCCAATTTTTGCACCTGAAAACAGTAAAAAAATAAAAAAAACATATAAATCAATTATTTCTGCTTCTTTGCTTCACACCTTTTCGGCTCATGAAAACATATTAAAGGAATTTCCCACTTTCGGTTAACGAGGGAAATTGGACAAACCGGCAAGACATACGATTATATAGCGGCAGGGAACGTTTTCCATCTAATCAGTCATATTTTCCCGATAGTTACCTTAAACATGGAACTTAACTGAAATATCAAGCTTCAAACTGAGAGTCATGCAACGGCCATGTGAGAGAATCATGCTCAAATCAAAGGGAGGGATCACAAGACATTAAAAAAAAGACAAAAGATATAGAATCAATAAGAAAGCTAAAATGGCAATGGGATTACCATGTAGCAAGAATGTCACACAACTGGTCGACACCACGACTCACGACCTGAATCCCCATGGACCATGAGTAAAAGTGTGACCGGCAAGGAAAATGATGTGATTAACTAAAGAGTGGAAATCATTGGGTCTGCCACGCCCATGACAGATTGATCTAGTGAATCTTGGGGCTGATGCTAAAATACTGATGTTGATGATGAATGAAAATCAGTTCCAAGTCGTATAGTCCGACGTATATGGTTCAGGAACCCATTCAGATGAATCTTTTGGTCGGATTATTAGAGATAATGGGCTTCAAAAGGGTTAAATTACCCAGCAATTTAGTTGGTTCGTGCCGGAAATTATCAAATTGAAGCTATTAATAGTGGAGTAGCGATAGAATCAGAAAGCATCTATCAAAATTGCCAGAACAAAGCCCACTCTTAAAGGTTTCAAATATCATCATCATCATCATCAACATCAATAGCAGCAGCCTTTTAATGTCCGTCGTTGGACGTAAACCTTCCCCAAGATTTGGGAGGCTTCTCTATCATAGGCGTTGAGGAGCCAATACTTTCTGAACTTTTCTTAATTCGTCACACCATCTAATTTTTTCCGGTCCCCGTTTCGTGCATGATCTCTGAAGATCTCCGTTGTTCATAGTTGACCGTCGGGAGAATGCCTATTGTATTATTTTCTTTTCAAGACTATTGAGATTTTCTTGTTCTTGAAAGTTGAGCAAGCGTTATGGAAAGCTGGCCAACCTAGAGTGATTATTGATCCTGATTTCCTTTTCTTATAAGGATTTCGTAGAGATTTATTGAACTAAGTAGGTGTTTCAGGTGTTGTCGATGCTAAAATTTAGTTTTTATTACTGCTTTATTTTCTTCTACCGCTAAAATTCGCTGTGTCGTTATACGAGGTGCTGTACAAAATACTGAGTAATTTGAACAGTCAAGTTACTTAGCATTTCCCGTGTCCCACCGGAAATTTTGCACATTTCTCGATTTCTGCCTGAAAATAAAAATCTTCTTTCTTTCTTTTTTTTTGGGGGGAGGGGGCATTTTGTTGCTAAGATTCACTGAATCCATACCTAGTACCTCTTATGTGTGATCAGTAACGCAGATGAAGGTATTTGTTTTCAAAAATTCAACCCATGAGACCCTGGCTCACATAAACAGCTAATTGTTCATAAAAAGTCTTATCATCCATAATTATAGTCGCTGCTGTTGTTGCCAAAAAAAAAGCACGCATAGTTCTGATGGTACATCCGGAAAATGAATTGTGCCCCACCCCTCAGTGTCATCTCCGATTGTATTAAGCATTCACAGGAAACGGAAATAGACCGAGGGCGAAACAGAATCAGGCGGATCGCTCTCATGCCTGTAGGCAAAGGCAAAAATACCAATTTCCATTGGCATTTGTCGCAAGTGCCAGGGCGTACCCTGACCGTTCCTGTTTAAGCATGGGGGATGAGGTTGCTGACGGTGAAGCAGATTTTCAAGAACAAGGCACGTTTCATTCATTCCATCTCTCGCCTGGAGACGACGCAACGACTGTTCTCATTCAGAAGACCGGGTCGGTGATGATGTTCATTGCAATGAGACGCGAAACGAGTGATCAAAATCTCGGACACGATCAAGCATGAACAGATGGTAGGCCGTGCACGTTTGATCAGTGTATTCTCAAATGTACGCTTATTTAATACCGCAATAATCATAAACCGTCTCAAAAAGAAAAAAAAAGAAAAATGTTTCTATAAAAGAATTTAAAAAATACGAAAAACAAAACATACATGATAGAAATATTTTACCTCGACGACGCTCTTCCAACCAAAAATTCTTCCAAAAAATATCGACAGTAAAAGACGAATATGTTTAATTTCATATCATTTACATGAATGTAAATAAAGCAGCCAAAAACCTGAATCATTAAGTAAATGCAATAACGAAAAATAGAAAATAGCAAATGAAATCAAGGTAATTTGCCTCAGTATGAGGTACAGTATCACTCGATGAGAACTTTGGTATCAGTAACGAGACTAACCTACTGAATCACAATCAAATTTGACGAACTGAGATGAGAAAAATCCACAGTTTCTTAAATGGATCATCAAAAACCATCTAAATAGTCTACTGATAATGTGATAAGTAATTGTTCCATATTTATCTTGATGTAACGATTCAACTGAAAAATGAAAAAAGCATGTTCAATATACGAGGCCTGTCCGGAAAGTATCCAGCCATTTACTATCAACGGAAAATGGACTACCTAAGACAACGGCGCCCATGGTCCTTTAAAAGTTTTCAAAACTGTCAAAGTCCTTTTTTGGTGTCGCTATCAGCTGCTTCGTTGCATTCTCCTTAATCACACTCAAATTTTGAAGCCCCATCCCCTTGCAAAGGTCAGATGTTGCATGAAGCCAGATCTAGATTGCAAAGAAACTGACAGATCTGGGTGATGTAATGCTGCGCCAAGGAAAATCTGCTCGCAGCGTGAAGAATGGCTCACTCAGTCATTGGGAATGCAATGATCCAGAAGTGCACAAGCTCACACAATGGCGTCTTACTGCTGACTGAGTAACCCTTCTGATCGGTTTCCAAGTTACATTGGGGCCGTGCAACCGATTTTCGAGATATTCAAAATGGCTAGATGCTATTCAGACAGACATTGTAACCACCGATTGATTTCATTTTTGTTTAGAAAGTTGCTGAAATGAATAACAACATTGTAATTTTTGTTTTGAATTTTTCAGATTTTGTTCATGACGTTTCTTCCATTTTCTGGACTTCTCCAGTGGCAAAGAAAGCTAATTCTTTCATAGCCAAATGTTCCCACGTACTCACATATTCACCTCCCAGATAACACCCAATTCAAAATTTCCGGTTTTAAACAGTTGTCTCCTTGTTTTCATCGCATCCCTTGTCTTTGACGAAGTCCATGAGATGGATAAAACGTCAGGAATAAAATTCCAATATTTTAAAACGTACTTTTATTAAAAGGTACCAATGTTGACTAGCTAATTTCGCATAATTTTTTATTTTCAAGTGATACATGAGGCAAAGAGACGTAGATAAAGTCCTTTTCGGCAAAATGGCTTCATAATGTTGTAATGTTTTCTTCAGCGTTTTTGGTCTACAGATGTCAATACATAATCGACTGGTAGTTTGATCTATAATGATATAATCTACTGGACCTTCTTCGTAGCTAAGTTAGTTCGGAATTCCTCATTAACGCCATTCTTAGGTGTTCGAGACTAGTTAAAATTCAAGATTTCACATATCGATTTCAAAAGCATTCGGGGTCTCGTCACTTACAATATTAGCGTGCCATAATCTGATCCTGTATTTTCTTCAACTTAGTCATATACCGAATTAAACTCAGCTTAGTAAGCATCAAAACGATAATCCGATGCCAATGATATTCTCCTTATTCAATTTATTTGCGACTTCCAAAAACTTTAGAAAAACTTTCTATTACATGGAGATTTTGAACTGAAATTCTAACGCTTTTCTTGGATGATCACTCAAACTATTTGGAAAGGCTTAGTTCTTGCTATAGAGAAACATCAGCCTGTTACTGAGCAGGCATCAACCCACACTAGTTTATTCGACTAAAGCACATTACATCCAATCATCATCTGGAAAAATCAAACAACATATTTTCAGCAAGAACCAAGCTTTCAAAAATTGTTCTTGTGTTCACACAACTGAAGTGAAAGAACTCAGATTTTGTGGAAATATTTAAGCACATTTATAGGTTCTACAGTCAAAATTTCATTTCAAAATCTCAATGAGATAAAGAATTATTCAAAATTTTCTTAATTCGTATTTTTTTTAACACACTGTGCCATCACTTGTTTTTTTAAAGAGCTCTGAAAGGCTCCAATCAGAAATATTTCCTCTTGTATATCAAATGACTGCCACGCAGTGCTTCAAATTCACCTGCTGCTCGACTTATCTTGTTTGAATGCAATCGTATTCAATTATATGTAAATAAATGCAAGTGATTAAACGCAAGTTTTATTTATGGCTAACTATATACAATTCAACGGAAGCCTCTAGTCTTTCATTTGATAATAAATTACATAAAAGCTTCTTTCAGTAAATAAACAAACAAAAGTGCTGAAACATGCTTCACAAGAAAATCGTGTATAATCTCGAGAAATCTCAGTCTCTTGACACAAGACAGTGAAACAAATCGACCAGTGAAGCAGATAACGTAACTAGATTCACGCAGTCGTTATTTTCATAATGAATACATCAAGAAAAAAATCAATTACCCTTGTTTCTTTCTTTTCTTCTAGCATTTATTTGGCTTAAAAGGCGTCGTTCACACTTACACAAAATTGTTGAACGGCAGCCCGAGCCTCGATCTGGAATCTGATATGAAAGACAAATATCTAATTCCGACTATGTCGAAATAGACAGTTCTCTTGAAGCGGGAAAGATTTTTGGGATATCTGAGAGACGTTTTAAAAATTATCTTTGGTATATCAATATCTTAACTTTTACAGACAAAAAAGAATCGTCCTCACACAAACTTTATCTATATATATTGATAGATAAACAGAGAAAGAGAGAGAGAGAGAGAGAGAGATAGTCAAAGAGAGTGAGAGATATAGTCAAAGAGAGCGAGAGAGAGAGAGAGATTATAAAATGGCAGGCGAATTATTTTCGTAAATCATCACATAATTAAATGATGTCTATTCGGACGGTACGCATGCGCTGTGACTTATCCATTGACTGAGAGAAAAAAGTTATTTCGTAGATAAATATTTCATGCGGCGTTCTCGAATTAGATTAGGCGAACTTTTGCAAAGCAAAATGTCATTAATGCCACAGCAGATTCCTTCTTTCTTTTTTTTTCAACCAAGGAAGTTTCTCTCATTATAAGTTGCAGATAAATACGCATAACAAGTATTAGATACAGTGGAATTCAGGTTTTTGCTTATTTGATTATGACTGCAAATTCTGATATTGAATAAATTTGTCGAAATCTTCGTTTGCCTCATTTATATCGGAATGTTGCTGAGAATTGTATCTGAAGGTTGAATTTGAGGAAGCTCATTAAACTGCTGATATTTTTGTCCCCGGTGGAAAAAAACACCGGGGATTATCATTCATATGGGTGTCTGTGGTCGTTGTATGCTTTCTCTCTGTTGGATAACATCGTTAACTGGAGTCGACATTATATTTCCACCCAAAAATAACGAGAACAATCCTCACCAAAATGATGGGTAAAGTTCACGCTCTGCTCCATGATTTGAATCTGCAACAAGCTGATTGCCAGGAGGCTGCCCTGCTGATTAAGTTAAATTGATAAGTTTTGGATATTAACAAAAATTCACCATAGAGAAACATACGTGCGTATTTGATTCAAATATATGCATCAATAAAAAAAACTTGATAATTTCTCATCTATTATATACAATACAAAAATTGCAATAATAGTTTATCATTTGGAATAGAAGTGAAGTTTGATAACAATATATTCCAATAAAACTTTATGCATGGACTTATGAAGATATTTCATCCGGGGAAGGGGGAGTTATTGCTGATTGTTCGTAAATCTTCACATTTCATACGTTATTTTACCTATAGCCAAGGGCATTAGTGCTATACAATCTTAATATATGTATATTTCTTTTACTTTTCTGTTTTTCAATGAAGTTAATCACATGAAATTCCCCGGTGTTGCATCTCAGAAATCACAGGTAATATTGAATTCCAGATATATCATTTCCGTGGTATATTTCAAAACTTAATTAACTAATCTTTGTATAGGAAAAGTACAATCGGCATATTCTAACTTTTACAAGGTGGCACAAATATCACAAAAGGATTTTAAAAAATCTCAACATTTTTCTATTTCAATACCTGCTTGCTTTTCTTCTTCTCAGATGTACAAAAGAAACCCAGGGAATTCATTATAGAAAAATATACAACTGAGCAACGGACTGAAATAATAGAATTTCATTTTGAATTCTTTCAACGTTAACCCAAGGAACATGTTCTCATTATTTGATCGCGCAGATAACAACATCTGAGTCCATTATTCGTCGTTTGTTTGCGTGTTTTCCGGGAATTAGGTTCCCTTATATTTTCTTGGTATTGGGTTGCGTTACTTTTTTAATTCAGAATACAAGATGGAGAGATGAACGGGAAAAATTCGGGAAGTATCGGCTCTGCATCGCCCACGACAGAGAGGTCTGGTGAATTTTGGGGAAGGTCTCTGTCCAAGAACGGACAAAAAAAATTGATGATGGTGGTGAGAGATCTCCCATGAACAGGGAGACCACGTTCAGTTCAAGGGGCCGAAAAGCGTATACGTGTGCAGAAAGGCTGATATCCTTTGGAAAAAAATGTTATGAAGAAAGTTGTAAGGAAGGAAAGCAGGTATTCAAGGAGTTGAAAATGGCGGGCATTTGAAAGAAACAATTTTCAATACATTCGTTTATTAAATTTCCTCTCGTCAATATATTTCGTTTGTTGAAAACAATTTTTTAAGGAAACGCTAAAACTAAAAAGGCATGGATCCTTTGAACCCTGTTCGCAATTTTCACGCCAGCCTGTACTTTTGATATCTTTTTGCAATTAACTTTTCCGGCTTTTAATGAAGTTAGTCACATACGATTTCTAAACGTTGCGCCTCGGAGATCTCAAGTAATATTGATTTTCTGATTTATCATTTTAGTGGAATATTTAGAATCTGATTAACTAATCTTTACAAAAAAAATGTGATCGGAATATATAATCTTCTATTACTGCTAATTACTTTAGTGTTATTGTTATCGTAATTTGAAATATTTTTTGGAAACCATCCACCAAGACTGTCATCAAAACTATCAACATAGGTTTCTTCAGTTCTCTTAGTTGGTCTATGTACGTATATATCATGTGCAGGCCACACCAAAAGAGCTACTGGGCTGAAAATTTGAGCATTTATTCCTTATCATGTTTACAAAAAGAACACAGTTTTCGTTTTGGGAAATTGCCACCCTAAATAGATTTAGAGGAGGGGTTGATTTGTAATGTGAGTTTATGCAAAATTAATCAATTAGTTTGTGTCTACTTATTTTTTTCAAATTTATTTCTTAGTGATCACTGCCCAACGAAAGAGGAGGAATTTATCCCTTGACACACCCCTTTTTCATTTTTTTAGTTGATCACCCCCAACATTGCATGCTGCCAAAAGACGTTGGCCACATGACGGTTTCTATTGAGTGACGTTTGCACGACTTGATGATTGCTGATGATCGTTTTTTTTCTTGATTTCCCTAAGCATTTCTGCCGTGAAAGCATTTACACTGTATTTCAATAGAAAAGACTAATCGCAATGATTTTCTATTATAAAATCATTGGCAATATATTCATTTACATAATACATACAAGAAGTCCGTTCTTCCAGTTACATTTGCTTTCATTTCCGATCAATGCACAGAAGATAGACTGAATGACGACGCTTACTAAAATAAATTTCAAGTGTAAAAAAATGCGAAATCGGTATCGAACATTACATGTTTCCGCTATCATTCAAAATGATTATACCTTATATCCGTACCTTGCATAAATAAATCACCATAGCCTACACAAGTACCAATTATCTAAAAAAAAAAACATCTAAAATTATCTAAAAGAAAAAAATTGATCTTTCATCCAAAATTATCTTTTGAAAATATATCTTTTATCTAAGAATATCTAGAAATAGCAGTACAAGATTCAGGCATTGTTGGTCCAAATTGACCATAGTGACCTCCTAAAAACAGAGAAAAATGTTTTCAGATGGTGATTAGTAGTATATTCATGAACGTTTTAAAGGTTGTAGACCCAGAAATGTGACCAGGAGTGCCCAACACACATACACACACACACATACATAGCTAGGCTCATAGATAGATGTATACACTCGAAGGGAGATGGATTTGTAGCCCACTTGGCTGGTTGGTCGAGATATCTGTTGGGCTCTTCGATAGGTTCATTTTTTTTTCATTCATATGAATTCATTGTATAAATATTTAAAAAAATGATAAGTCATCAAAACAGTTTAATTGGCTTTTTATAAACTTACACCACCTCTAGGATGCCCGTTGTTGAAGACCAGGAGTTTCCAGAAAGCCACAAATGTCGATAAGGTTTGGGCCTCCATCGAGGTTGATTATTGATATATATATATTTCAGGATATAGACCTTCTGAACCAATGCTGAACTGTTCGCACCGTTGATATTAGCAGTAGCGTGAGTAGCACCATGTCCTAATTTGAAATGGTTATTAAGAATTAGTCCAACTTCTTGCATTGGCACTATTGTTGTTAAGCGCTCAAAAGCCCCCAATAAAAAAAATGAAATCTTTATTTACATTGAATCGGCAAATAAAATTGCATTAGCGAATCTTCCATTTTTAGCTTTATTCTCTACAATGTGAAAAGACAATTGTGTAACAACGTGACAGTTGCAATTTAGAAATCCAATTCGTGATGTCATTTCGACGATGATTCTCTTTCAGTTCCCCATTCAATTTGGCGTTCATTCGAATTGATAAGGTGAGTTTTTATGAGCGTAGTGAAAAATGGAAGAACAATACAGATGTCATGGGAATTATGCGTCCTTTGTAAACGTTCGGTGACCAAACGTTGAAAAAAGATTTCGTGTGGTTGGTTGTGTAGTCTTTCAAACTGACATGGTCTGTCAACAGTCAGCCAAGTGCGCCTCCCCACGGGACAAGGGAAAAATCTTGCGTGAGTGCACGCGATCACACCACTAGATTGAGCACATTTGCAAACATTATACCATTTTGTCTACGTTTATTCACTCACAAGTCCGGCTACTTAATCATTCATTCGCGCTGGGTTTTTTCATTTCTTTCGTTTTTGTTTTTTTTTCCTGGTCTTTTTTCTTCTTCCAAGATCTTGCCTTCTCTTTCTCCATCCTTCTCGTATCATAAATTTTTCATGCCTTTCTTTTGGGTAGATTTTTTCTTTCTCTTCTGTCATTCCTATCATTCTCATGCTTCTCTCTCTTTTCGTTTTTTAAAGTTTTTTTTTTATAAATCGTTTCTTTCTTTCATTCTCGTTCATTTTCTGTCCGTCATTCTCATTAATTTCTTTATTTTTGTCTCTTTTTTTTACTTGCTTGCTTTCTCTTCGTTTTTTTTTTTCTTTCATTTTCCAACTCGTCAATTTTCTTCTTCCTCTTCGTTTTCGTTTCTATTTCTTCCTCCCATCGTCATTGAACTGTTATTTCCATTCGTTCTTCATGTTCGTTCCGTTTCTCTTTTCGTTTCTCCCACCCCTTCTCTTCTTTCATTCTTTTATTTTCATTCGCCTTTTCTTTTCTTTCCTTTACAATTTTTTCAATTTCTTCCCGTTTTTCTCTTTCATTCGTTTCTTTTTCCCCAAATTCTCAGTCGCTTCTTTCTTTCTGTTTCTTTCTCATACTCCGTTTCTTCCCTTACGCTTTATTCTTTTTCTCATTAGATTATTTCATTCTCAATTATTTCATTCTTTTTCTTTTTTTTTTGTAATTTTCAGTGGTTCCTTATATCTATTTTCCGTGCAGTTCTCTATCCTCTTTCAAGTAAACTCTTTATTTTCGTGCACATCATATTTCCTCTCTCCTTCTTTTTCATTAACCGAATAGCATATGAAGAGTCTGCTTCCAAAACTCCACAAGCTTCATTTAAATAATAAATGTATTTAATTTAATTAAAAATCGAATTCTTAAATTAAACCTTTCATCTTATAGAAACTTCATAGACGACATATATATATATATATATATATATATATATATATATATATATATATATATATATATATATATATATATATATATATATATATATATATATATATATATATATAAAAGGTTGTAATAAGATAGAAAAATCCAAAAGTAGAATTTGATTTTTTATTTAATTAAACACTTTTTTTTAACTGGTTGCGTTTTGGTACTACACTCATCGTGTCAAATAAAGAGATGATGCTTCCAGCGATTGGGTCGATTGGTCAAGTTGCCAACGAATCAGATAGTGGGGGGGGGGGTCTGTGTAAGTGTGCGCGCGTGCATGTGCGTGAGAGAGCATATTCTGGGAAGAGATAGAGAAAATGGAGAGAGAGAAAGAGAGAAAAAGTTGGAGAGAGAGAAAGAAAAAGGAGAAAAGAAAGAAAAAAGTGAGAATGAATTTAATTGATTCCTTTTTACATTTCATTATGCTTATGTTCCTTTCCCGCCTCTTCATTCTTCATCACATTCATTCTTTATCTATCTTTCTTTCTTTTCTTCTTTTAGTTCATTTTTCCTCCTCTTTCGCTTCTTTGTTTTTCTTTATTGTCTCCATACACTCCTTACTCACAATTTTATAATTTTTCCTTCATTCCTTTTCTCCTTCTCTTCTCCTTTTTTTCTCTGCTACTCCTTCTTCATGTCTCTTTTCCCTTTTTCTCTCCTCTTTTTTCTCTATCTCTTTTCATAGTCCCCCTCTCCCTTTCTCACTCTCTTTTTCTCTCTCTCACTCTCTCTCACTCTCTCTCTCTCTCTCTGACCCTTTTTCCTCTCTCCGTCTTCTCCCCTTCCTCTGTTTCCCTTTGTCTTTCTGTTGCTGTCTCACTTTCTCTATTTCTTCATTTCTCTTTTTCTACATCTGTTTATCTCTCAGTTTCACCCTGTTCCCTTCTCTCCATTTCATTTTCTCTCTCTCCCCCTCTCTCTCTCTCTCTCTCTCGCACACACACACATCTCTCTCTCTCCCCTTCTCTCTATCACTCCCTCCAAAAACATCTTTCTATCCCTCTTTGGCCACTTGACCAATCGATCCAATGGCCCAGGACCTCATCTCTCTACTAGACATGATATTCAATTATTCCACCAGTTTCTCTTCGTTAAAATTGCGTGCCATAATGCTGCTCTTCATTCCTTCCTGTCAACCAATAGAATTCGTAATTCAGCCAGAATGACAAGAATTGACTTCCTTTCCTTCTGCTGACAATGTTCATTTAGCCTCAATGGAGACTGCTTTTATTCCCCGATTACCGTTCTTATCTACCATACAGAAAGAACTGCTGCTGCTTTTACTTCTTTTGAATCCTTAGCCGTTACCGACATTTGCAGACTAGGTTCATATGATTTAGACTAGGGGTTCACAGGATTGAATCACTTTACCGACTTGTTGAAAAACGTTACAGCAAAATTAACTTGAAAAATCAAACTATCATGTTGTAACAGGGGATAAGTCCGATGTTCCTAAAATCTCTAACGAATATGAAAAAAGCCTTTAACTTGCTATAGTGGTGTTTCCCAATGTAGGTTCTATGGAACAGATATGCCAATTCAATAATCCAATATGGGACCAAATTTTCAGAGCGTACTGGAGTCCGAGAAATAGCAATATTCTCTGCATCAACCTATTTTCAAAAAAAATTTCCACAACAATTACAAGTTTATAACAATCACGGTTTTTTATTTCTTCTATTCTAATCTTTCATTCATTATATTTTTTATGTGAATGATTTTTCTCTGAAACAATTTTCGTTTCATTAAATGTCTTATCAACATTAGGGTTTGCGTTTGTTGTACGTAAAGTGCAAGGGTCCTATTTATCTACTCTCCCACCAGAGCAAAATGTGACACAAGGTCGAGACTTTACGTGGGGCAAAAAGGAGACACTCACCCAAAAATGACTCCAGCTGACGCGACTTCGGTTTGCCAAGCAACCAAAGCAATTGCCGCCATGAAAGCGTCAGGATGAGCTCGACCTGTTCTGTTAAATGCAACGGAACAGTGCTGCCCCGGGGTGCCGTATTCCCCGCAGCTGGGCCGAGTAATAGAAAGGGAACCCGATGGTTCCCCACGTGCGTAGCGGTTTCCAAACTTATTTTTGTGCAAGGGTTCGGCGACAAAATAAGTCTGGAAACCACTGTGCTACAGTGTTGATATTTACTAAGCCTGGCAGAATTAAAGGATCGAGTGAGTTCTTTTGGTACGTTCGATGGTTGCAGTTGGATGAGGAACACTTTTTTGTGTTCTTTATTGGTGTTTATTTTAATTTTACATCTAAGAGCAAGCGCAACCTTCAAGAAAAATAAAATTTTAATAATTCAAAAAAATGAAAAAAATATATATATTCAACCAATGTATCCTCTCGATAATCACCTATAGAGCTGAAACATGGAACCTAACCAAGAGATTGACCCTCAAATTAAGAACCATGCAATAATCATGTCCAACCTCACATGGAAGGATCACATGACAGCACAATATATTGGGGAAAAAACATGGGTCAGGGATATCATTATCCATTAGAAAACCCAATTGGCAATAGGTTACTCATGTTTGGAAAATGACAGACAACCGATGGACATCACGACTCACAGCATGGCTCCCTAAAGATAACATGCGAGACCAGCAGAATACGAGATGGAGAGACGATCAAAACAGGTTCAGAAAGTATTAGTTCCACAACGCTCGTGATAGAGGGGTCTGGGGAATCCTAGGGAAGGTCTATGTCTCAGGACTGATGATGATGAAATTTGGCGAAATCGAATTGAAGTAAAAAGAATATGTAGTACCAATTTGCCAAGTTGAGAAGGTTTCCCTGGGTTTGTCCACTGGCCAATCATGCAGGGACAGGTGAGAAAGAATATGCAAATAGTTAACCCACCAACAAGGACATTACTGGTATTTTATATCGTTATTTCTGTTTGAATTTTTAAAAAATGGGGGGTCATAAAACAGTCGCGGGGGTACATTGGCCAAAATGCTGTGTTCAATGAATAAGCCATGATGACACTGATACGAGAACAAAATATTAGTATAGTTATTTACTATGTCCATCTTAGTCTGGCAAAAGGCCACAGAATTGCGACACTCGATGAAGATCGAACACGCTCTACTTTACATGCATAGAACCACACAAGTACTTATAGATATCGTTGAATATTTTCAACGAATTTATTTGTCAGTAAGATAGACGGTCTATGCATCTTTATTCAAAGGGGTTTTATCTGATATTTTGAAATGTTATAAGATTATTTGACAATGACCATATTTAAAGTTGTTTTTGCTCCTTTGCAATATTTAGTTCGGTTTATATCCAGCGATGCATTGCTAATAACTGACTTCTCAGCGGACAGTATTCCACTCAACGAAGGCAGGAAAACGAAGCGACTGAAACGTTAGGAATGTAAGATCATCAAAATTCCAGAAAAACTGTTGAATACCCACTTTCAAAACTCACATAATTCCAATTAATAGTGAACTACCTCAGCCACCAATTAGTACTCCACTAAACCCTTAATTAATTTTTTTCTTAATCTTTTGGAGGCTTCATTCTGACGGGTCTACTAATAATAAATATTTTGGAGAGTACAGATGTTTCTAGATATTTTTTTATATATCTATCCTTCGATGGAATTTCTCCACATGACTTCAGATTTTACACGCATACAACCAGCCGGTTGTTAAATTATTTACTTTGTTGGCGAGTTTCTCTTCATATCTATATCTGTCATTATCTGCTTTCAAATCTTCCGATGCAGCCAGCGTACTATCTTCAAGTCAATTCATCCTAGACTATAATTATTGATTTGAGCATGCTTTGGTATCTATCTCCACATACTCGAAATATTCTTATGTTCACTTCGCACTAATATCCTTGAAAAAAGCATGAATCCACTCTCCCTGTGGTCTGCCTTGTACCAGATATTTAGACAAGATTTCACGTTACTTGCTTACCACGATTATCGACATAGAAGATAGAGGGTTATTAAGTACTATCACTCAACCCCAAAAGTCAATTTTGACAGAGGCCTTAATATCTAGGTATGGTTTAGAATATTTTTTTTAAATCTTGAAAATGTCCTATTTTCAATTATTTTCCTTTAATGAGTTTTCGAATTAGCAAAAAAATTCACTTTAAATAAAGACTTAATCAATGTGACTCCTACGGATAATTACGAACATGTAACTAAAGCCAGAAGGAAGTAACTCATTCTACCTATAACAATATATTCAACATACTTGTTCCGTAACTACTAGCGTAGCATAATAGTAGCCACATCAGCCTGATAACTCCTGGCCTCGAGTTTACACCGGTTCTTTGTTAATTTCATGGATCGGTTCGGTTCAGCGTGACTGGACAGACAAACGAATGAAAAAAAAAAACAATTTGATAACACTGGTATTTGAATGTATAGATAATTCCATGGCCATTGGATATGGTACCTACTTGCTTAAAGTTTACACCACGGCAGAAATGATCAATTTTACATAACTCTTTGCTTCATCGTGACCGAAAACCAACCAACGAATGGAAAAAATGAAATGAGCTTTAATATAATAAGATAAACACGAATAACTTAATCGTGCGATTCATCGAACATCTGTAGTCATTACAATATCATGATAAAGGACACCAGACCATGCAAATATCTAGAAAGGGGTGTTAGAGGAAAAAAAGGTTAATAACCACTGGTCTAGAACATAATCGAACGTCATTCTGCCTGGACATGTATAGATATGCACTTAACCAAAATATACATTTCAGAAGGAGATAATAAGATAAGACATTGCACGCCAAATGGACCAACATATATATGCAATTAAAATATTATTGGGAAAATGTCCATATTTTTAATGCTCTTGTTATTCTTCATCCTTGCTTATAATATTCATTCTTATCACACGAACTCGCTTACCGGTCCGATATATTTGTTAGCTTTTCAGATCATAGCAATAGTTAACCTAATTATTCATCTGTATAGACTGGTTCGCCCTGACTCGAAAACAACGAGGGGAGAGAGAGAGACCATATCGAAGCGAAACGGTCTATAAGGTCTATAATAGCAATGTATGGATGGTGATAGCGGGGCTAAAAATGGTATATTGGGAGAGAAAGCATGAATAGTGAGCACTGCCCAAGTCCAATTACAGCCGTGGTCATTATCATTCCTCTTTGTCCCGTCTGAAGGCAACCCCACAAATGGACGGCCTCAATATACCAGAGGCGTCTTTTACAACGCAGGGGAAAAAAACGTTTTCTATTTTCTTTATTATCTTCCAGCTTGTTTTCCTCTATCTACCTATTTTCTTTTACTTCTCTCCCCGTCTCTATTCAGTCACCCTCTCTCTCTCTCTGTCTCTCTCTGTCTCTCTCTCTCTGTCTCTCTCTGTCTCTCTCTCTCTGTCTCTCTCTGTCTCTCTCTCTGTCTCCCTCTCTCTCCCTCTCTCTCTCCTCTCCCTCCCTCTCTCTATCCCCCCCTCTCTCTCTCTCTGTCTCCCCTTCTCTCTCTGTCTCTCTGTCTCTGTCACTGTCTCTCAATTGTGAATTCCTTCACTCATCCTCTTCTCGTTCATCTTTGATTACCCTCGTGGTCTTATATCATTCTAATAAATAAATTCATTTATATTGTGTATATAATAAATAAAGTTGCAAAATAATGTATATTTTTGCAAGTTTATTTATTATATACACAATATAAATTTTGCAGTGATCATGTTCGGTTGGAATAGTCACATTACTTAGGCCATCTTCATTTGAAAAGTTGACTCAAAAAACTCTTCCAACCACTAATGTATCATTGGCGGCTAAAATCTTTAGGAGTTGCTCTTTGGGGTTATATATATATATATATATATATATATATATATATATATATATATATATATATATATGATAAGATGTATTGTCTCTAAAAATATAGTGCTCAATGTTAATGAGATGAAGTTTTATAATCAAAAAATATTAGATTAAAATAAGATATTTTTCCCAGACCAAATTTCTTTTGGGAAAATATCACATACTTTTTATTTTTAATTATATATATATATATATATCTGTGTGTGTATGTGTGTGTGTTCGTATAATGTTTGTAAATCCACGAAACACAGTGAACAACTGATGATCCTAGCAAGAAAAAAATCACACTACACCACAATATCTAATTCTGTGTGAAACATAAAACCTACTGGAAATGTGACATTAATTGCATGGACACTTGATAATGAATGAGTGAAATGACATAGATTTAAGTATTCCTCACAATACATTTAGCATTTAATTTTTCTAGGGTATACACACACACTCACACAAACATATATATATATATATATATATATATATATATATATATATATATATATATATATATATATATATATATATATATATATATGTTTGTGTGAGTGTGTGTGTATACATATATATGCTTGTCTGTTTACTTATACTCTCAAATTTCGATAAATATCAATATACAAACATATACAAGTGATCGGCCCCTGTAAACAGTGACAGGTGTGGAACTTTATATGGCAGCTAATGCATGGTTGGTAAGGTATTTATGAGAGAGTGATTTGCCAAAAGCACAGGTAGAAAGGTAGTAACGCTAAGCTTAGCTGGGCTTTGGGATATGGAGCTATGAGCACGGAGGACTCTAAGAATTAGATAGAGGATTTTAGTGCATCAGAAGGGAGATAATCGTAAAGGAGTGATATAAAAATTATTTAGTAAGAAAAAGTGGAGCAAGCTGGACACCTGACCCGAAGAGATAACTACTAATGGAGCAAAAGGCTAACCGATTGGTTCACATACGGGCAGTAAACGTCATACAAAAAGACCAGACATAAGACAGGGATGAGATTGAAAAGTTTGTTGTTAAAACATGGTGGAACATGGCAGAGTTTAGAACAATTGTGATCGTCATGAAAGAGACGGAAAAATCCTGTGTCCAGCAGGAGACTTAGAATGGCTGACTAAACATTGAAATTGAAATGATCACTCTCTCTCTCTCTTTCTCTCTCTCTCTCTCTCTCTCTCTCTCTCTCTCTATATATATATATATATATATATATATATATATATATATATATTCCACTTCTTTAAACAGTGATAGTGAAAAAATGAATTTCTAAAAACTCATGTTGTTTCAGTTAATAATTTCCCAATATCCGTCGTGTAATCTTCTCCAGTGTTTTAGGTTTTACACAGAATTTGATATTGTGGTAGTCTGCGTGATTTTCTCTTTTTGGGATCATCTGGTGTTCACCATGTAACTGTTTTTGGGATATATATATATATATATATATATATATATATATATATATATATATATATATATATATATATTGACAGTGAATTTCATTAAATACAAGCAATCACACACACACACACACACACATTTATATATGTATGCATTAAATACGACAGAGAGGTCTTGTAGATTCAACTTTTTAATTAGTTTTTCTTGTTTGCGAATAAGTTGTTTTCTCGCCGGGTTACAAGAATGAACGAACTGTCCAAAGTTCGCACTGTGGTTCTTCAAGCACTCTCGGTTGTCATATACAATAATAAGAGACTTCAATCCTGGAGGCTATCAAAAGCCAGACAACCAATCATTAATAAAATGTTTTACGAAATGGGAGAAGGTATTTGAAAGTGTCTATGATGGAAGTTGCACTACCAATGCGTGCGTCTTGGAATAATGGATTTGTACTCTAAAGCATTTTTACAACGGATGCATTGTCATGGGAAATAGCAATTTGCAAAACAATTCAACAATTTTAAATAGGAAAATGTCAATGCGGATTACACAATTCTATTTGAGATATTTTTATCACTCTTACAATCCTATGAAATACTTAAACCAATGGAAGCGTATAGATCGAATTTCGGACTGTTTCTTCATTCTTGTACCCAGCCAAGACAAAAGTCATTCTAAATATGCAGAATTTTTAAAAAATATTCACTGTGTTTAATACATACGTATACATTAAAAGTCGGCAGGGGCCAAATATTGTCTCGTGCTTCACCAAAGATTCGGTTAATCCGCCAGCTGACACGGCACAGATATATTGGCAACACAGTGCATCCTATTTTATAAGCATGTAACATGAATCTTTACAGAGTCGTACCTCTTTGGGAACTCCATGGACAGTCCAATGTCGATTTTAACGGCTTACGACATGCATTTTCCCGATGTAATTATCATCTGTACATGGTTAAAGTCATCTAGACTTGGCAGCGTATTGATGATGGTCCTTCCCAAATTAAAACGCTGGTACCACCGTGGTACCCAACGCTTTTTTATTTTCTTTCGTCCCACCGCTGATAATAATCCTTTCAGCGCTTCAGCTGAATAATAACCAATTACGAATATGTTCACGCTATAGACTTAAAAAATGCCCATCGTTGTTTCCATGCTTTTCCTTTATTCTCTAAAGCAAATGATGGTCTCGCCTGAACCAAACATATAACGTAGACATCGAAGAGCATAGTGGTCTCCGCCTAATAGCTATCCAACACCATTTGGTTTTGTGATCCCATTTGGTTTTATGTCAGACTAAATTCATCTTCGATTAGCCTGTCCAGTTCAAATTAGCCTTATGTGATTTTCTAATACAGAAAGTCAAGATCACCGGAGTGGTATAATGATTTAATCATAGATTAGAATTAAATCATTATACCACGGCAAACTATTACCCGTAGAACAATACTTTCAACTAGCAAATCATTGATGCAAAATATATTATTACAGAAAAAAAGAAAAGATGTATCTAACAACACCACACCTACTCTTGAATCTCATGAGGATTAATGAATCTTACGTCTGCATCCTCGCCAAATGGCTTTAACACTAAATCAAATCAACTGCGGAATATCAATACTTTAACACTGAGAATTAAGACATAACATCTTCTGGGACACGTATTTCAGTATGTAAAAAAATACACAAACTATATAAAAAGACAAGCATCCTAGGAACATATTTGCATAAGATCTACACACTTCAATATTTACAATGAATTAATTAAAAAAAAGCATTTTCTAATTCATGATTTTAAACTGGCATATCACTATAGTTACACAAGCAGTTTTTACTTTCTTGTTTCAAATTTATTCGTGAAGTTTTAATCCCCCCTGAGAAGATGGTTAAAAAAAATAAGTGTTCATGAGAACGTTTGAATACAAAAAAAAAAAACCTTCACAAGATGCAACTCCTATCCGTATGCACCCCCTCTTGTGTCTTCAAGGCAAACTACGCTAATTTGAATACTTCTTTTCACGGTAGTTATTTTCAACCTACGTGGAAGATTGATGCAACACAATCTTTCTATTCGCTCATTCTGTAGGTAACTGAGCCTATAATCATGGGGGAAACTGTTCATGTCCTCAAAATTGAATCCTAATTGTGAATGTCCACGCAATGTCATGGCAAGAAAAATTTGTTGTTTTTTTGGTGAGGTTCTTGGGGGATGTTCTTTTGTCCCACTGCTGATGGTACTCCTATTAAAGCTAGGTGATGAGCAATTATGATTATGTTTCCACCATTGACTCTCAAAATGTCCATGGGAGACGTTTCGATTGATTTCATCATCTAATGTAGGTATTCATTCTACAGAGAGCAAATGATGTCATCAGCTGAATAATATACATAACCAGTGCTGCCAATTCAGTGCTTTTCACGCTAAACTTAGCACATTTCTTGTTCTTGCAGTGTAAAAACCGCTAAATTATCGCAGGCGTGCTCAAACAATGTGTCATTTTCGACGTTATTTTCAGCTACTTCTTATTTAGAGCTTTTCAGCAACCGATCTATCTTGAAGATATTTCTGAGTTGGCAACACTGGATATAACGTAGACATCGGAGAGTAGTAGTGTCTGCCTTATAGCTATCCAGCACAAGTATTTTTACCGATTTGGTCTTGTCCAAGACTAAGTCAAGTTCAGAATTCGAGGTATGTTCGGTATGCATCCCATTTTAGATATTTCGAGAATCAGTTGCTCAGTGTTGATATAATTTGCAAAAAATTAGGCAGGACCCTACTGTGCATGCATAAAGAGTCACTCTCTCATGGGGTTATCCGGTCGGCAATGAGACACCATTTCGTGAGACCATCACGTGCAGGCCCTTTCTTTCAAAAAATCGCACAGGTCTGTCATTACCCCGAACCGTCCAGATCTTCCTTTCTAGGGCTTCTGGCCTTCCGTCATTCAAAAGAGGGGATCATACACAAGATTTGGAACAACACAAAGCAGTTGACGGAAAATACGAAAGGACATTTCGCAGACTGCTTCGAAAAGTGGAAGCTACGCTGTTTTTAATGTGTGAAGTCCTAAGAGGAATACTTGGGGAGGGTGACTTATGCGCTATTTCTTTAGGTAAGCTATCCGTTCGTTATTATTAAATGACTGGATACTTTCCAGGATTTATATAAATGAAAGAGAAAGGAAGAAGGAAACTTTTACCAAAATCTTGATTACCTCCCAATATTAGCGGTTGAATAGAAAAAACAAAAACAAAAAAAACGGGACATCTTTCCCTCCACGGAAATATCAATGTCAGAAAAAAATTGTTACGTAAATTGTGGCTGTTTTTCTTCTACATTTTAGCTGCCGGCATTTTATTAAAAATTCAATTTTCTCCTCTCAATTCCAACCATCTATCATCAAAAGAAAAAAAAATCTTCATTGGTTTGCGAGCGGAAATATCAGTCAATGATCAAAGAAAAGCGCTCCCACGTCCTTGAAAAGTCTGTCCTCTCAAGATATTTCTTTCAGTGTTGCATTAACTTCCGTCCCGATATTTTCTCTTTTTCTTCTATTTGATTTTTCTATTTTTTGTTCAAGTTCTACTTTCAATTAATTGTACAGCTCAGATCTAGAACAGAAAGACCACATTTGTTACGAGACGACCGGATTATGTATGAATTTGTTGTTTTCTACTGTTGCACACAGTCAGGGTTACTTTTAAGAATAGTCAAAAGTTCAATCAACATAATGTTAATTTCGGATGAATATCATTTTGTTTGAGAATTAAAGGGAAAAGATCAATTCCTCTAATATGATAACCCGAGTCACTTAATCCTCTTGTCTGACTCAAGGACTACAGTCAGAAAACAGTATTCTTTGGGCATCACACATTAGTAACTCAAACAATATCTCTTGATTGTACTTTTAAGAATAGACCTTGGACATTTCCTAATGTCTGCAGTTTAAATTTTTTCGAGTTTTTGTAAAATACGCTTTTAAAAAGTACTTTGTATTGTATATGATATTAGGTGAGGAATATGAATAGCTCCTGAATGAAGTTTCCAACTGGGTGTCAGATTTTCCTATCAGCATGTATCAGGAAGCAGAAAGCACTCAGAGATCACATAGCTCAGCTAACCAAATTGTCAAGGGGAATAATTGTGCAAGAATTAGCTTCCCATCGTCTATTGTCCACCCCTCAACAAAATTTAAGATAACATGTGGACAGTCAATAAATGTATTTGGAATATAAAAAAAACGTAAAATATCTCTAAATAAGAAATCTTTGATCCGCCCACCAATTCTACCACCTCCTCCTTACTTCGTTGTCAACCCTTCCACAAAGTTTCACCGAAATTCGTTGCGTACTTTCGGAGATATCGAGTGGATAGACAAACAGGCACGACACTTATACATATAGCCCTTTTCAACTTAGTTGATTTGCCCCTTTTGGGGAGAAACAAAGCAATCTCATTCTATCTTCGCAGTTTTATCTTTGACAGAATATTCACTCAGAGTTTTATATGACCTCAAGTCAAACAAGGGACTCAGTTTGAAACTTCCTGAAATTGCAGACTTCTGTGCGCAGCTGCTGATGACTGGGAAGTGTGCTGACAAAAACATTTTATTTATCTGCAAACAGAGGATGCTGATATGGAGAAACTGACATGCGTCAAATTTATCGCTTCTTGAGATTTCGGGTAGATATTCAAAGATATTTCATGCTTCAATGTTAGGATAAAGGTTCTATTGTGCCAGAGGCATGTCTTGATCTTGTAAAATACGTAATGGCCACAAACAACAATAGTAACCATATAACAAATAAGCTTTGTTATATGGTCACTATTTTCTCGTCACCAAATTATTATTATATTGGTGGATTCTAGTCGCCTATAGTCCATTGGTGCTATCAGCATGGCGTTTACAATAGTTATGTTTCCAACTATATCTATGGATGGATGTTATATTCACAACGTCAGCTGTTTTGTTTCGAAGGTGGTTATATATTTAGGTAGTACACATAAATTCTTTGTAGCCAAATTAGTATTTGTATTCTCAGATGCTTTCTGAATATCGATTATCTGTTTGATAATAAAATTTGTTGCTATACATAGGTGTTATACTCGGCACACTGAATCGTTCTCGAGACTGACTCAGTCACAATAGTATGGTTTTCAGTGGCTGACTCGCAAATCTCGTGGGTGATCCCGTAGTATCTCGTATTGCGCGTATTACTCCTCAGTATACCACGAGGTCTTTCGAAAAAAAAAGTGATGAGACTGTGTAAAAATATCTACACACAAATCAACTTCATCTCCTTCAAAAAGCTACTCACCGACAGAAACAGTGCTGGAAGTTTTCAACTTGCATTGCATTTAGTTGGTTCGTCATAACCTGTTGAGAACACTCAACAGTAAATATTCAAAGACTTAGACCAGGGGAGTAAAGGATGCCTCGAGGGCCGAGAATCAACCGAATTTATTACCGTAAGATCCTTGAACGACCCAGGGTTATTCGAGTCCGACCTGTGATCGCTGACTCTTTAAAGCTCCATCAATGTAACACCCCTTTCCTCACCATACTCTCTGTGGAAGAGATTTTTTTGCCAAAAAGAATATTCCTATGTTACCACATCATCTAACTGCCCTAATTTCAATCCTTGTGAATATTTCCTGTTCCCCCAACTAAAACCCAAATCCATGGTCGCCATTTGGAACTGTTGAGAACATCTAACAGGTCTTGATGAACCAACCGGAACTAGTTCCAGTTGGAGGTTTTGAGCACTGCTTTTGGAAGTGGAAATGACGTCCCTATTGATGTGTGGCTCCCCAGTTTAAGTTATCAGAAAGTTGACTTGTAATTAAATTGGTAGTAAATATTTTTTGCACAATCAGTGTCATTACTTTTGAGACAGACCTCCATATACCTGGGAGATGATACTCCGTGTTCCTCGATTTCACATTTTGATACACTTTTGGCAGTGTGAACGTAAAGTAGTTGGATGATATCTTCAGCAGTGGTTGCCGCCGTAAACTAATTATCCAAAGAATATCTGTTCACACAAGCACTCTCATCCACCTCATTTATTTCCTTCCTTCTGCAAGCCTTATTAAGGACGTATAAAACCTCATACATGCACATAGAGGTAAAAGCTCATATATACATATACATATTTCACTCATTCACATGCATTCGCAGGTACATGTATTCATTCATACGATTCTCGATCTCTGTCAACGTTGATAATGGATACTAAAGCTTTTGTTGAGAATGCTTAGATAATTAAATTAGATATGAGAGATTGATTTGCGTGGGTATTCGCTTATCAACCCTCTTCTCTGTCAACTATTGTAGTATACCGATGACGAAACATTTCTTGTCAATACATAAATGGAAATATAGAATAGACCTTCTTCTTTGTCTATGTGTTCATTTGTTCAGAACTCTTCTGTCGTGTAACCACCGGCCTTCCTCGGGTGTTTCTGGGAATGATTCCACATTCTAAAACCAGGAAAACCCGACAAAAGCAAGAGGATTCACGGGCAAAACGTGAACAAATAAACATAGAGACAAAGACAGTAGCCCAATCACATACACGATGACCATACAGAGCAGCTGCAAAAGTGAGGTTTGAAAAAATGGCTCTACGCGACATAGCTCACGAGTTTCAGCCTCTATGAATGTCCAACTGTCGTGTCCTTGTGTCAGACTAGTCTAAGCTTATTTATTATTCATAAATGCTTACGTGCACATAAATACGAATTTACCATTTGAGTTGGAGAGTAGTAGATTTATTGCGAACGAGGTTCTTATTTTACTGCTCGAACATACGGGGATTCATTTGTTTGGAATGAGATCAACCTCCTTAAGTCCAGTGTTTTATTTTCCGGACCTAAGTATTGTCTTTTTTGTACTTGTTCCAAAAACTAGTCTTAACGGAAATTCGAACGTTGTCAGAAGCTATTTTGAAATTATGTAGATCTTCCCTCCATTTTTCGATGGTTATATTCACGCCACGTCTCCGATTTTACGAAAGTAAAATCCGAAACCAAAATAGCATTCAGTGTTTGTTTTGCAACGAGCTGTTATAGCAAATAGCTTGTACTCTCCATCTCTTTCTGTCCCTGCATCTTGGTCTCCTGCATGTCTTACCACCCTAACCTCAATCAGCTCTGCCCAATGTACCAACAACACCATTTTGGGGTCTGGGAGCCGCTACCATAATTATCCCATACAAGTGTTTCATCTTACACCATTTCAGCTTACGAAAGGTTGTTAAAGGAACTTTCTACTTTTTGATTGTAAGAGAAGTCTCTACTTCCCTACTGAGCAGATGGGTGGAGTTTTCCCTACCTACCAACGCATTATAGATACTAGCCCCTTCGTTGTTCCCCACTATTCCCTTAGAAGTCAGTTTGTGCAAAATATATTGTTTTGCCATTTTATCCCGTGAAAAATATGTGCAGAATAGGTGTTTATGCAAAGGCTAACAAATTAGCTTGTTTTACGATAATTTTCAATTCTTCTTGGCTTATAATACTGTAAAGGCATCCCCAAGTATAATAATTACCAATGTGTAAATGTCACGTTGATATCGTACTTGAATAGAGTTTCAGTCATCCAAGTGATGTTTGTCAGTCTTCTGACTGAGTAAAATAGAATTCCGTTTTCAGATGACGTAATAAAAATGCTGAATTTGAAGAATAATAAAGATATAAAAAGTAATAAAAAGATAATACTTTTTGTAATTAATGAAACGCTATTCTCTAGACTCACTGCAATGCAAATCTCTCTTATCCACGTATATATAATGCAATGTGTTTATAAGTCTAATCTCCAAGCTTGCTGCAATGCAAATCTCTCTTATCCACGTATATAAAATGCAATGTGGAGAAAAGGCTATTCTCTAAACTTAATGCAAAGCAAATCTATTATCCACGTATACATATTACAATGCGTATAGAAGGCTATTCTCCAAGAACACTGCAATGTAATTCTCCCTTATCCACGTATATAAAATGCGATGTGTATAAAAGGCTATTCTCCAAGCTCACTGCATTTCAAATCTCTATTATCCACGTATATGTAATACAATGCGTTTATTTTCTATCTATGCTGTCATTTTTGATGGCATGGATAAACCACAGTTTCGATATGATATACATTTGACTGCATTCTATAAAGTAACATATTCAAGATTTGATTCTTTACTTCAAACTATTTCATAGAATCCATCAGGAAACTCAAATGGTCATGTTGCAAGAATGCCAGATAACCACGAGACATCACGACTCATAACATAGATCCCACGAGATCACAAGTGTAACTGAGGTCGGCAGATTACCAGATGGAAAGACGAACTAGACGAGTTTCAGAAAGTATCGGCTGGGCGACACCTATGATAGAGAAATCTGGTGAATCCTGAGGAAAGTCCAAGTCCAATGACGGCCGATAGAAGACTGATGATGATGATGATGATGATGATATTTTCGGTGACTCATTTTTTGTTTGTACAGCGAAATCTTTTGTGCACTGGTTACAAAACTGATGTAAACGTGCACGCGCACAGTGCTTTGGGGGAGTATTGGTCTTCTCTCCTCACAACTGAATCTCGAATAGACAAGCCCACCCGTCCGGATTTTCGGCTTCATTCTTTGCCTGCATTCTTTTACAAACGATAAGGATCGGGGGCGGTCTGCCGGGATTAGTTACACAGAACTGAATATTTATTCGAAAAAAAAAATGCTTATACAAAAACAAGAAAAATAAGCGCAAGGGCTGATAAGTCTGGTCTCGTACCCAACTCTCTTACCACAAGCTAATTCCTTTCGCGACCCAGACACAGAACAATTTTTTTTTATTTTCACCGAAGAATACGTTTCTTTCTCAGGCACCATAATATCACACTCGTTCTATGATACGTAAAAAAGTTTTCAATGATTTATGTACAAATTGGATGCTACGTCTACGAATGAATAATGTTGGGGAGATCACTAAAATAAAACGAAACGAAACAGGTCAGGTTGGTTGCTCAATAGGAACCGTCACATGACTGATGTCTTTTGGCATCACGGGGTGAGCAATTCATAGGAACAAGAAAGGAGGGAAACTAAGAGATCAATCTAGCGGCATAGGTCTGGCCTATATGTGATATATATATATATATATATATATATACATATATATACATATATATACATAGCAACATCAAAAAAGTGTTACGGAGTAAAACTTAGTAAAAAATCATTCGTATTTGTTACAAGCAAATTTACTTGTTGATTAAAAGTAATATACATCATATTTAATCAGAAATTTACCACGGGATAAACTGATGAATTTAGATAAAAAAATTTTCCTTTCAACAAAGAACTTTTTTTCCAAGTTGGTCCAAAGAAACAATTTTTCAGTGCAGCCAGCCAGCCATCCGTACTAACTTAAAAACTGAAGAAACCCACTTCTGGTTGACGGTTTCAAACTGTGGCTTCGTTAATCACCTTCCCATTTCACTCACTTCATACAGCTAAACTTTTGGATTAAAATTCATCTAACTGGACGTCAGACCACAGATTTATAGTAACTATACACCTGCTCCCCGACTTATAACCGTATTCGTTCCGACCTGGAGGCCATGTCTAGAAACTGGTTGTCAGTCAGTCAAATATTTCATTTTTTTATGAGAAATAGGTAATTTATTACCTATCTTTCATTTTTATGTAACTGGCTCCGTTCGGCATATGGCGTATATATATATATATATATATATATATATATATATATATATATATATACATATGTGTGTGTGTGTGTGTGTGTGTGTGTGTGTGTGTGTGTGTTTGTGTGTGTATCTATGTGTGTGTCTGTATTTATGTGTGTGTGTGTGTGTGTATTTATATATGTACATCCAAATACGCAGAATGAATTGTAAAATTTATGATTATTACGTGGTCAGTGTGTTTTTTTCAAGTGAAAATGTTTGTATTCACCCATGCACACGTACGACATAAGCATATACTAAAATTTACTCCCATTTTTCAAGATTTTCGAAGCGTTACTTTCATATTTTCATATCGACGTATGTCGGCGGTAAGTACAGATGGCAGCGAGTCGAGTGAGTCGTAAGTCGATGAGCAGATGTAGTCAAAATTAGCCAATAAAGTGTGCGTATACATTTCTGGGAACATCCGGTATAATTTGATTTCAGAATAATTTATAATGGGAACCAAATTCTTGAAATTGTTATCATCCTTGTATTTGACGAAGTTTGATTTTTTTTTCTCCAACAATGACCACTTATATTACCGTAAGCAAATCCACAACTGCTCCTGCTGTCAATGAAACCGACACTGACACGAGGTGTCAAATCCGTTTTCTTTCAAGCTAAGAATTAATAATGGAACACAAGAAATCAATGCTAATTCGAATGTCATGAATATACCGCAGGAGAGTTACTTTCGGATACGAACAAAAAATCAATATGGAGGATTTAAAAAAAAAATCAGAATTCAAACTTATATCATAGCCAAATTCTGTTCACAACGTTTGCATTCATTCCAGAACACTGGAAATCCCCCTCTTCTGAATCCTCAATGCATTTCTGTTGAATTATTAGTAACGCCATTAGACAATGAATATGATATCTCTATTCTGTCTGCAACACTTTTCAATAGTTCAATTATTGAAAAATCCTTTACACATATTAACCCTATTCTGCAAGCAACTATATCAAATTATTTGAAAAATGATTCATATAATGCATATAATGGCCCTATTCTCTCCAATGGTTGAATCATTAAATGATAATTACCTTCTCTTTTGAAAATTTCCAAAACAGTTACATGGTAAACAACTGATGATCTCAACAAGAGATGATATATACATTGTACCATAAGAACAAAGTATGGAGGAAACTGGGGAAAAAACACTGAGGAAAATTACTTAAATTGCATTGACTGATATTTGGAAGTAGGTGACTAAAGTAAAACAAAAAGATCTATTGAAAAAGTTTTTGATGTTTAGTGTTAAAAGCTGTAAAGCTTTCTGGAATATATATATATATATATATATATATATATATATATATATATATATATATATATATATATATATATATCCTGTTTGAAATGATCAGTCATTACACGGTAATAACAGGATATGATTCCAAGTTAGACTTTCAATATAATATAACGCAATTCATGATAATTCTGCCGGATTATATATCCATTCCTTCATAAGAAATACACACACACTCATATATATACACACACACACACACACACATATATATATACATATATATATATATATATATATATATATATATATATACATATATATATATATGTATATAGATGTATATGCATATACATATGTGTATGTATATATATATATATAAACCCTATCCTACTGGTAACCCATGCTGTAAATCCCAACCACTGTCAATCCCTTTGTTCCTAATTTCAAATTTCTATACCATAAGATAATATTTAAGAATTCTTAAATCAAAATTCTCTTCAATGGATTGCTATGCAATGATAATTTCGATTTTTTCCTATTCTAATGAGTATATATTATATGAGTACCCGTGCGTGATAAGTGCCAAACAAACAATTTTTTTTTTAAAAATTGAACACATTTTGAATCATAATGCATATATATATATATATATATATATATATATATATATATATATATATATATATATATATATATATATATATATATTCATATATATATATATATATATATGTATATAATGTGTACTTTGGAGAGTGAGACAGACTCGGGAGTGAAGTTTTTGGTGGTAAGGTTTATTAATCCTCATATGTCAATAGTCCATACATGTTTCGGGATTCTTCCCATCATCAGTGGTTTGTGCTGTGTGAGTGTGTATTAAAATGTACCATGTGGAACCATAGTCCACTGCCAGGGGCTATGCATTGTGGGTAAGTTTTGTTATCAGGGCTACTAGAGGCTTCCTGCTGAATTGAAGAATATATATATATATATATATATATATATATATATATATATATATATATATATATATATATATAACTACACAGACCGTCACTCTTTGACTGTAAGTAAGCAGCGCAGAGCAGCGACAAAGAGTTAAGCCCCCGGCTTATCCTGTCAGTAATAGTTGTATTTCAATGGTAAAATAATTTGAAATTGACTTGTTTAGGAAATATGATACGTTTTCATGGTTCGATTTGAAGTTTCTTTGATCGTCGATTTGTGTAATCAATGCAGCGAGAGCCACTATGATGATGAGATGTGCTTTAAGAAGTAAGAAGGATACGAGTTCGAGTCTCACAGAGTTTATTCTTCAGATGCTCGTCTGTTACCTGAGAAAAGTTGACTTTGGTAATTCAAAATGGACAAGAATAAAAACAAAGGTGATAAGTTCATGGAAAATGTGTCCAAAAAAAGTGCCCATCGGGGAATCTGCCCATTGGTAATGTGTCCATCAGAATATATACCAATCATGAATTTATCAAAGGAGGAAATGTACTCATCAGAACATAATTTGCCCATCATATAGTTTCCTGGCCTATTTGATAAGGTTTTATTAAAAGATTTTGCGACGGTGGTCCTGATTGGAATTATGGGAATGAAATAAAAAATAAATAAGCGAGGAAAACAATTCAATCAACAATTTATATCAATACAAAACAAAAAAGTACGATCAATCAATTTACTTCTATTTTTCTCATGAATTCTCTTATATCTTTTTATTTCCATCAATATTTTTCTCTTCCTTTTCTAAACAATACCAATCTCGAATTTATCGAAGGAAAAAGGTGCCAGTATCTATTTACCGTTGTTTCTCTTTCATGAATTCTCTAATTTCTTAGTATTTCACACACAGAACCACCTTTGCTAGACTGCGTGATTCTCATAAAAATTTTCCCAGAAACTATACGGTGGACCAATTCTATTTTGACGGGCACGTTTCCTCCCTTGATAAATGAAGATAGGCAGAGTTCGTGGTGGCTACTTTACCGGTGGGCTGATTTACTCAAGGGCAGATTTCTTGATTGGCATTTCTCCAGAATCCAATGGAAAGAGAGATGCACAAGAATCCCTTTTAAATGTGGTATTGGCCATGAAGTGTAAATCATGACTGGCTTTCATTATTTTCTTAGATTAAGACGGTAGTGAATTCGTCTCATAATTAGCCTTGACATATAGACATACACCTGTTTTTTGTTAGCGTGAATGTATCCACTCGCACACACAAAGACACACTCAAGTACACACATCTCACACACCTGTCTACATAGATGAGTATTCGAATAAGTAAGCAACTAAGTGGGCATCTATCGCTTGCTACTGCTACTCTTAATTGACGCCAAATCTAATGTTAAATTTCTGGAGATTGTTTTATTCAGAGGATTAAATTCAGTGAGAAAGAAACAAATTTATGTATCCTTCTAAAATCTTCTAAAATCGAAGATTGAGAAGACAAAATTCATTTTCCCATTTCGATGGGTTTCCGATCCAAAAAGTTTATTTAGATCCAGCCTGTCCACATTCCTTTATGGCCTTTGCAATCTAAGGCATTTAAACTATTTTGTAATTGTTCAAATACTTATGAGCAGTGATTTTTATACCACCAAACCATAGTTTATATAAATAGGAGTACTCATGGCTGCATTATCCAGTAAACATTATGTTTTTTCGGCTTTGTTATAGTCCACATAACTTTTAGCTAAATTGTGGTTTCCATTATAAAACTACGATTCTGGGTTCGATGGACTTTTTTATATCTTGAATTTATTGGAAAGGATGTTTACGAAGAAGAATGAAACCTGATTAAACCATTGACATGTTTCATCGCAGGACCGACTTCTTCAAAATGTTAGATATATGTGTGTGTGTGTGTGTGCGTATGTGTGTGTTTGTGTGCGTGTCAACTGGGGTATTTTATGACGTATGTAGTAAACATAATGGTGCTCAATCTTTATTCGTGGATCTTCGTGTGGTGTTTGTTTCTTGCACTTAATGGTAGCATTAGTAGAATTTGCAGAAAATTAATATGGCGCCGATTCCTCATTATACAGAAGGTGCAGCTTTTATTTTTAATTAACAAATATCTAAAAAATTATACGAGGTCGTTTAGAAATATGCACATATGTATATTAATACTGCTGTATGCAAGATTATTGCTGTTTGCAAAATTATATATATATATATGAAGGGGTGTCCAGAAAGTAGTTACGTATTTTCGTACTCAGGAATTAATTACGTATCGAAGAGATCATCATTGCTACTTTAAAACCTTTTGAGCCACAGTTATCATTTACGAGCCCTCATTGCATTGTAGACCACTGCATTCACCTAAGACAACAAATATTTATGGAGTCCTTGAAAGAAGAAATCGAGCTAAATTTGCTCTACGATGACAGTTCAACCCTCGAGAAAACAAGAAAATCATATCAGTTTTTTTTTAAAGTGTCTGAAACTAATGTATTCTCCCGATTGATTACTTATGGAACTGGACCAATAGATTGACACTCAAACTGAGAATCATACAATGTGCACATTGGAGAATAATGCTCAACATCACATGGAGAAATCACAAAACAACTCAGTATATCAGCGGAAGAAGAAGAGTCAGAGATACCATAAAATCCATTAGGAGACACTCATAGCAGTGGGCTGGTCATGCTGCATGAATGTCAGACAAGCAGTGGACATCACAACTCATGACGTGGATCTGTGACTGTGACGAACTAGAAATATTGATAAGGTATTGGCTACGTAACGCCCATGATCAAAAGGACTTGTAAATCCTGGGAAAGGTTTATATCCAATAACGGACGTTTAAAGGATGATGCTAATTCTGAACAGCATACAGCTGAACAGAATATATTTCAAACTTAATCCAGACGTCGTTTAGCCCAGATGTTGCTGTAGTTGGTTGGTTTATAATTCATGACAGTGAAATATGTATTCACATTCTTAATACCGTAATATATATATATATATATATATATATATGAAGATATGTATATACGACCCAACAGGATGAAGATAAGTTTCAGTATGATATACCGCAATATATATATATATATATATATATATATATAGAGAGAGAGAGAGAGAGAGAGAGAGAGAGAGAGAGAGAGAGGAATGAACACATCGAGATATGTAGATACTGCAATGTCTAGCCAGGTAGAGCAGCTGGCCATTACTCTGTATGCATGACTGTATTCTCTCTTCACCTGGCGCCCCACATCTTTGTCTCGTACAGCCATAAGACAAGCTAACATAGCTTACATAGCTAGCTAGCTAGATAGCTAGATAGATAGGAAAAGATTCGAGACAGAAATCCGGCTGCATTAGTGGATAAAGGTACAAGCAACATGGACACATAACCACATAAAAAACATTTGAAAATCTCTGAGTAAAACTGATGCCTATATTGATGCTTAGATTTGGCTTCCATTGAAATTTATTTATTTTCAAAATTTTATTTCTTATAGATAGTGAACATATCGTATTCATTCTTGTATTAATTCTGTTATCATTATAGTTAGGCCGTGCTGTACTTGTGAGTTCCAGTTATTTATTATTCTTTGAGAGAAGTTTTTTTCTAGTGCATTGCTAGAAAAATGATGTCCATATTTGTGCTCGTATCTCACCCGTTTAAGTTACTCCAAATGTTTTTTACGTGTTGTGCATTTGCCGTATTAGAAACTGTAAACCCAAAACTGTCACAAAAACCGACAACAAAAGATTTTCTCAGTTTTAAGCTGATCTGGCTGGCCGCCTGGTTATGTATATATCATTTGTATAGGCTGCACCAATGGAGCTATGTGGCTGAAAATTTAAACATCCACTCACATTGTTGAGAAGAAAATCTTTTGATATCCTTTATAATTTCCCCTCAAAGTATGTCTTAAGGGGGGTTCAATTTGCAATGTACGTTTATGCTAAATTGATCACTCAGTTTGTGCCAGCCTTTTTTTTGAAAGTTGAGATTTTTTTCATTGATAACGGCCCCAAAAGGTGAAAAGATTAACTCATTAGTTTACTATTCCCTGTATCCAATTATTCAATTGATCACCTGCAACATGGCATGTTGGTTTTTATTAAGTGACTAACTAAACCTGTTTATTCTTGTTTTAGTTATTATCATAGTTGCAAGCGATGTGGACGCATAGAATGGATCGTATCTGTATATACTTCGGTATCCACGTTTTTCTCATGATCTTCCCAAGTCTATTTGCTTGTATGGAATAGTCTGTTTGAACGCCCACGCATGTGCGTAAGGCAGTGTTTGCATATATGGTTGTAAAGTAGTGCTCTTGGTTTGCGTGTACAAGAGTAGGCGATAGGGATTGTGGACCTAAACCGTATGCATAGCACCTGATGAGATCTGTGTTTTGAGAATATGTGCGGATGGGTGTTTCCATTATTCACCGAATGTAGATCATGGAGCCTTATCTGAAGCCAAGATAACAAGAGCACACGTCCTGTGCCCATTCCAGTGACAATCTCAGCGACACAAAGTCATAAATCTGAATAAATTACGTTCAATGACTTTGCGGCTTTCCTTAATATTTCTTCTTCTTTTTTTCTATTTCGCTCTACAGATTTCTTTATCTTTGATCCCTTGGCTCTTTCTTTCATATTCCCGATACACCCTCTGCTTCACTCACTCTCTCTCTCTCTCTCTCTCCCTTTATATATATATATATATATATATATATATATATATATATATATATATATACATATATATATATATACATATATATATATATATATATATGCATTCCCCCATCGCTTTCTAGTTTCTATTCTCTTTTTTTCTATTTCTTCCGGTAATTTTCTCCTTTCCGCTTTTTTTTTGACTTCTCTCTTTCTATTACCTATCTTTCTTTCTGTTTCCCTTTTTCTTCATTCAATTATTTCTAGTTATTCCTCTTTGTTTGATCATTCATTCTGCTTCCATTTGGATATATTTATTTATTTCTTCTTCTTCTTCATAATTTCTTTTTCTTATTTGCCATTTTCTCTTATTCATTTTTTCACTCTCTTTCCCTTTTTTCCCTTATTTTTCATCTTCTCCCTTTCTTTATTCTTTTCTCTCCCCTCTTTCTTTCCTTCTTTCTTCCTATTAGTCTTCTCTCTAGTCTTGCTATTCTTTGTATTTTCCTTCTTCAACCTTATTCACTGTATTTTCCTTCTTCCTTTTCCTTTCCATTCTTTCTGTTTTTTTTCCTTCTCCTTGATGATTCAGATGGAAAAAGAAGGCCTACGGGATAAAATCTTGTGAAGAGAATGATGAACAACCACTGCAGAGCCGTAGTCAACATGTGACCGACTATAAAGTCACAGGCCCTAAAGTCACAATGCAAATGACACACTCGCAGCGCCATAAAGTCACAGCGAACGAGTTTACGGCTATCTCGCTTTCCTTTCAAAGCGAATCAAAACAAAATAAATAATTCATGAAAAACTGTATTCATTTAGATTGACCAATCAAGAAGGTTACATTACGTAATTGGTTAAAATTATATTGAAATATTACTTATTGATAAAAAAAAACGATTCAACTTGCTCGAATGTGTTTACAAGTGTCTCGCTTTCCTTTTAAAGCAAAACAAAATGAATTTAATATTCATAAATGAAACTCAAAAAAACTATGTTCATTCGAATTTATATTACTCAATACAAATTGAATCAAAATATGACTCTTTTTTTAATCTTCCGCCTGTGAATCAAAGTCCTATGACTTTATGATCCAATAGGTTTTGAGGGTGGCTTTATTCAAAAGAATTGCAACTCGACAGCAAACAAGTCTCGCAGACCATTACACATCAAGTAAGTTCAGTCGTCACTGAATGATCAACAATTTTATCCCTGATCCAACATTGCATGGAGAGATCAAAAGAAAGCACTGGTTACTAAAGAAAAAAGATTTACAAATATCTGGGAAACAATCAAAAATTGAAATAGCAAGGGGCTGGTCATGTTGCATGAATGTTAGACAAACGCTGGACATCACAAATCATGAAGATGTGTCTAGCAATGAATAAGATACGTGATGAGCTAGATATGCTCAGAATGTATTGGCTCCGCGACACCCATGATAAAAAAGGTCTGGCGAATCTCGGGAAAGGTCAATGTCCAACGACGGACGTTGAAGGCTGCTGCTGATGGCTTCATAGTTACAGGTCTCCCAACGGCACCAGAGGATAGTGTCCGAGCCTAAGAATGTTAGAATTTTTATCTTGGATTTTCGAAGCAAGCAGTTCCTTCTCTACTTGGACGCTGACCGGATGCAATATTTTTACCCTAATGTTCTCTTATAAGGCCTTATATCGTACTGAGCTTATCTTGAAAGAACTACCCAAGAGGAAATATGGAAAGCGGAAAGAGAAAGGGGGGTTGGTTGGAAGAGAGGAAGAGAAAAGAGAGCAAAGGAGATAGGAAAAAGAAAGGAAAAGGAAAAGTAGAGATAGGAAAAAAAGAAGAAGGGGGAGAGAGAAAGACGAAAAGGAGAAAATAGAGCAAAAGGAAAACAAGAAAGAAAAACGACGAAAAAAGAGAGAGAGGAGGGAGAGAAAAACGAATGAATGAAGTAGAGAAAGATGAGAGAGAACGAGAGGAAAAGACAGATTTTTAAAAAGTGGAAAATAAAGAACAAAGAGAGAAAAGAAAAGAGAGAACCGATATGAGAGGAGAAGAAAGAAGATAAAGCAGATAGTAGGAAGAAAAAGAGTAAAGATGGAGTTAAAAAGAGAGAAGATACGAGAAGAAAGGAAAGAAGAGGAAAGAAATGAATAAAGGAAGATTTAACTATTAGGGGAATATTCTTTATCGAAGGAGAAAATTCAATTTTCTATTATCTCTGAATTTGATGGCGAAGAATATTCTTACTAGTAAATACTCACTGTCGATTTATCACAGTTTTCCCCGACGTCAAAGAACCTATTTTCTCCCTGAAATTAGTCTCACAAATATACCCTGCATCTTACAAGCCGAATTTTACCTTTCATAGGCCTGTTGAACCTTAGTCAAGTAAATGTCAAGGATCACAAACATGTTTAGGATATAACACACAACGATCAAAATTGAAAACCTACAGCTTAAGAAAATAGATCGCTACATATACCAAGGACAACAAATCTCCATGAAATGCCCAAAAGGAGAGATCAAGCGAAAAATCGCACTAGATTGGTAAGATTGCCGTAGAGCCAGCTCAACCTTTAAGAACTGAAAATTCCATTAACCTTAAAAGGAAGAGTATACAACCAATGCATCCCCTGTTAGTCACCCATGGAGCTAAAATATGGACCCTAACTAAGAAACAGACCCACAAACTGTGAACCATGCAACGTGCACATGAAAGAATTATGTTCAGTATCACTAGGAGAGATCACAAGACAGCATAGTGTGAGGAAAAAACTCAGGTATAGAATCCATTAGAATACTCAATTTGCAATGAGCTGGCCATGTTTCAAGAATAACTGACAACCGTTGGGTATCACGACTCAAAACGTAGATCTCCATGAATCGTATGCAAGGCCCTGACCTGGGAAATATAGGATGGCTTGACGAACTACACAAGTTCAAAACGTATTGGCTCCGCGACGCCCATGATAGAGAAATCTTGCGAATCTTGGGGTTTATGCACAATTACGGACGCTAAAATGCTGATGTTTGCGATGATGATGATCATCATCATAACATGGAGAATGTAATCTATGCTTAACAATGATTTGGACACCTGTATATGACATCATGCTTGGGACAACATAGCAAATAAACAGAAATATCATAAATGCAGAACAAATGTACCTATTCACAAACATCCATGCCTACAAAGTACGGTAGATGAGCCGACGGACTAGTTATAATTCAGATGTTATGTATGAATATTGCCAGTGTTTCCACTCTCCTCGAGCGACATTGACTTCAAAGGAGTGTCAGTAAATGACAAAAGAAATAAAGCTGTGATATCTCAAACAAGATAAAGTCTATTTATGCACGCACAGTAAGCGCCCCTCAAATTGGTTTCCAAATTACATCAAGGCTCTGCAACAGGATCTTGAGATATTAAAGATGGCTGAGTACTTTCTATACAGACCTAGTATTTATCGATCAATCTAAAGATAGATAGATAGATAGATCAATAGATAGATAGATAGATAGATAGATAGATAGATATAGCTGAATAGACAGATATATATCATGTCTTTTGCTGCATAAAGCAACCTTTAGATAAGACAATACTCGAACCAACCGTGATGGAGTTAATTAACTCGCTATTAACAAATCGAAGTTCTATGGGAATAATTCTATCTTTGAACATCGACTCCAAATTTTCTGATTACATGCAAATCACTCATAGCACTTTCGGTATTTTTGCTGTCAAAAATGTAAAGACGACCTTTAAAAGCTCTGAAACCCTGTAAGTACGCACAGCTATTTTTTTCCATGACTAAGTTTTTTTCTGGTAATTATAACTAAAATTAATTATTCGGAACATATATTTAATTAATGGTATACATTTCAAAGAATGTTTAAAACGCAGGTAACTAGTAATGGATTTTAGTGCAAAATAAACCTTGTGTAGATTACAGCAATTTTTTTCCAGACAGAAACCCCGGCAGCCATTGCTGACTCACCATTACGAGAGATTGCACGGGATTTTAAGTTCAGTGTTTTCGTATTTGCAATCAAAGATCTTAGAATAAGTACGTTTATAATGAGGGGAGGGTTCGGCGACCACCGATGACCAATAGGTAAGTGGTGTTGAACGGAGCCGACACTGGCACGTGGCGTCCCTTTTGGCACTCGCCCATCATTTTTTGTAGCCTGCCCAACATTACTGGGGATATTCATGCAATGTTTCTATATGTTTTTCATACGGTTAGCTTTGAAAATTGTTATCGGGTGGGGTCTGTGCAGGTCATGGAATTAACAAAGTGATATTTTGGATAGGAATTTTTGTATTCGACCAATACTTGGGAGGTGGTGTCTAGATGCTACTAGAATCGTCTTATCTACCAGTTCTAGTGGGAGGCTGAAATTGACTTTTTTTTTCTATGGTAACAAGAAATACAAAGAACAATCCTCACCTAATTTAGGGGAGTGAACTCTTCACCAATATATACAATTAGCATTTCCCTACAGTGATTTGAAATCTCAACCAAGTGATCGATAGAGGATCTTTATGCGACTAAGCCAAACTGAGAAGTTCTACATATCTATGGAAACTTATAAAGAATGGCTTATAGCATTTTGGTTAATGATTAGATTTGAAATAAAGATATGAATTTTCATGATTTTTTCCATTCAACTTATATACAATACAAAAGTTACAGTAATGATTCTCAGTCGGAGTAGGGTTTAACCCTCTAGTGGTCAGGCTTGCCTGGTACATATATATATATATATATATATATATATATATATATATATATATATATATATATATATATATATATATATATATAAATATATATATATATATATATATAGATATAGATATAGATATAGATATATATATATATAGATAGATAGATAGATATAGATATATAGATATAGATATGTATATATATAGAGAGAGAGTGAGAGAAAGAGAAAAACATTTGCATTGTCCAAAAGTATTCACGACTCCGTGTCATGCAAGTTATCTTTAAACCGATTATTGTTATTTCTACGTATTTTTCTATGACTATTTTTCAAATTTATTCTAAGAACTTTGTGCGTGTAATTTGGATATATTTTCGATTTTAGTTTGTATTTTAGGGTTCATCTGCTGTTTCTGAAATATATATATATATATATATATATATATATATATATATATATATATATATATATATATATATATATATATATATATATATATGTATATATGTATATATATATATATATATATATATATATATGTATATATGTATGTATATATGTATATATATATATATATATATATATATATATATATATATATATATATATATATATATATATATATATATATATAGTCTGGAAAGTCTTACAGCTCTAAGCACTTAACACATCGAAAAAAAAAATTCAGAAAGTCATTTCTTCCCCCGTATTTGTTGATGCGATTTATGTTATTTTGGTCAGTGTTTCCTTTTGAATGTTTTACACATGCTCCAATGTTATGGTACTATGAGTATTTTTTTCTTCTTGGGATCATATATATATATATATATATATATATATATATATATATATATATATATATATAATTTGATTGAACAATTTATGTGCAACAGAATGCAATAATTGTGGAGATATTTATCAGGAATCATATTTCATCCAGCATAGAAGATAAATCGTAAATGGATAAAGATTATGAGCATCATGCGAGACTTGAAGCAGTCTTATCGCGACTCTGCTCTACTGACTATAGCTACTCTGCTAAACTATATATATATATATATATATATGTATATATATATATATATATGATCCCAAGAAAAAATTACTCATAGTACCATAACATGTGTGTGTGTATTGCACTGGAAAAAATGACATAAATTACACCAACAGATATTGGAAAACAAGTGACTGAAGTGACACAGAGGAAATTTTGAATAAGTTTTTCTTAATGTTTAGTGTTGAACGCTGTAAAGCTTTCTAGAATATATATATATATATATATATATATATATATATATATATATATATATATATATATATATGTATGTATGTATACGTATGTGTTTGTGTATATAGTGAATTCTGGGTCTTTCAAAACCCTGTGTATGATTTTCTCTTCATTGAGTGACCAGTGAGACAATTTGTTTGTGTGTGTTTAGCAAGTTACTCATATTTGTCAGAGATCTCATGAAGCGAAGTGTAGCATGTTATTTAAGGAAACTCATAACCCGCTAAAAAGATGAAGGGAACTTGACATTTATGAGTTTCGCCCCGGCCACACCCCAAAGCACCCACATGCATACTACAACACTTTCAGGACAAAATTTAGTACGCCAGTGTCAGTCGTCACGGATCCCTCGGGGCTGTGGAGCAACTGTCAGTGTAATAGCATGTAACGATACCGAGAGAAGAAATATATTGCTTCTCGACATGGCTCAGCAGGCAATATCCGGCTTTCTCTCTCTACTCTTTCTTCTGAGGTGTATGAAGCTGGAAGCGAAGAGCGATATTCTCGCTTCATTGCCCTAAATATCGACATTGAAATTTTACTTGATTTTCAGCGCGTTTTTTTCTCTCTTCAATTTCGTAAAATTCATAGAGCTACATTAATTTTGCTCCCAGAAATTGGCTTCTCTTTAAACTAGTCGTCTCCCAAGTTATCTAATAATGTGAGATGAAATATTTTCATCATTGGCTCTCCTTTTTAAATCCCCCCACTAAAGGAGGTTTTTAGTTTTGGTCTAATTTGCAATGTAGGTTTATGCAAAAAGTGTACCTCAATTTTTGATAGCCTCTTCTTCTGGAAAGTAAGACTTCTTTTAGTAATCATTACCCCAAAAAGCAATAGAAATAAGTCATAATCTTTTTCTAAATTTTGAATTGATCAACTTACCCTTCTGCCAAAATACATTGGTTGCAAAAGGGTCTCTATTGAGTGACTAACCAGCTTCATTATCATTTCACATTCTTTTTTTCTAAATTTTTGCATAACATTCCCGATTTTTATTAAAACTATTTTTATTCATGTTATTGAGCAACGGTAGACACCAAAGTTGGTGATTTACGCATATTGTTTTTTATATGTGCCCCGGCTGGATCAGTTTGTCTACAGACATGAAAATTAACATCAGTTCTTCACTGAACCCTTTTAATGTTTTTAGAGTTATCTCATCTGACCTTTCTGGGGCCTTATTTTGACTGCTTTATTGAGAATTACATTCTAAATAAACAAGCGAGGCATGGCGTGCAAAGAGATTTCATCCTAACCATTTTTAGTCTTAAATGGAATTTTTTTTACATGACTTCAAATTTTGACGCTACGGTTGTTCGATTATTGACTGCAGTGGTGAGTTATATTTAGTTTTGTTTTTTACATTCATTCATATTCATGGAAGGTGACGAAAGTGGCCCCGTTATTCAATCCGTCCGTTTTTACTCTCACCAAATCTTGTTTATTCAGTTTTTAAGCTTATCTGGCTGGCTGGCCGGCTATATATATTGCATGTACAGGCCACGTCAACGGAGTTAGGGCGCTAAAAATCTAATCATTCACTGCTTATTATGTTAAAAAAAAAAACAGTTTTCCCTTTCGTGACCCATTCCTACGAAGAAGGTTTTTAGTGAGGGTTTTCACGACACTTGACGAGATTTGGGATTCACCTGCTCGAATTTTTCCCTTTTCTTAGACTGGTTCCAATCAGAATCAAAGAGCCTAGTCTGCCCTGCTATTTAACCAGAGCTGAGGGGAGTAGAGATGTATCCACCAAGGGTATTAGTTATTTGAATGTGAACTATCCGAACTGGAGTTTGTTTACCTATACATTTCCTTAGTATCCTCATATATTTTCACATTTTTATCAGAAATTCTCAACTTGCTTTTTGGTCAACATACTTTTGGTCTAAAAATTGAAATGTAAGAACAAAGAATTAGTTTCGAACCAGAACGATCCTCACTGGATCCCACTGTAGCCTTGGGTCAAACTGAGTTAAATTTGATAAATACCACGTATATCCACTTTTCAATATTCTCTGTATATACAGCCTAATTTAACATAAGGGTCACACTAGTGCAGCACCGTGTGTGCTAAACAGTCTTCGTGTAGATTTGAATTTCCATTATTTCAATTCTGAAATCGATCTCCGAAATTTGTGAACAGATTTATTATTGAGATTGGTAATCTCCAAAATGTCCTCCATGGTCAATTGAGAAGAGTGTGCGTGATGCGATTCCCAAGTTCCACAAATACGATTGGTAATTGATTTTCAAGAATATTCTGGATCCCATCAATTATCATAGTTTGCAGGTCAAGACCGTCTTATGGAATGACAGTAGTCTTTATATGTACCCCATTCAAAAATTCAATCTAGCGATCTTGATGGCCGAGAGATATGTCAGCACTCCCCAATCGAATTCAATGGGAATTATTCATTTGGAAATCGTCTTACTCCAACAGCAAAGTGACAAAAATCACCGTACCTCCTATTAGTTCTAATCAGGTAAATTCATCATAAGCTTTTCAGCCTCCTTCGTTGGACATAGACCTTTCCCAAGATTTGTCAGACCTCCCTATCATGGGAGCCAGTACTCTGAATTTATCTTGCTCGTTATGCCATCTTATATCTGTCAGCTACAATTTCGCGTATTATCTCTAGGGATCCATGTTGTGAGTCATGATGTCCGGCGTTTGTCTGACATTCTTGCAACATGTTCCGCCCATTGCCATTTGAGTTTTCTTACTGTTTCTATGATATCTCAGAATCCTGTCTTTTTTTTATATACGCTGCTCTTTTATGATCTCTCTATGTGTAGTTGAGCATGATTCTCTCATGTGTACGTTGCATTGTTCATTGTTTCTGGGTCAATATTTTGTTTAGTTCCTTGTTTCACTTCCGTAGGTGACTATCGATAGGATGCATTTTAGGGATTTTTAAATTCTTGAAAGTCGAACTTGCCATCGTAGTGCGATTTTTGGCTTTATTTCCTTTTATTTTGAGGCATCTATGGAAACTTGCTGTACCTGCTAGATGCAATGGTCCACTTTCTTCAGCTCTGCATTTTCCGTTCCAATCGTTTTGACTTTGTCCCCAACAGAACTTTCATCGCGGGCAAAATTTACTTTTTCCTCTATTGAAGTAGGGATTGAATTCTAATTCTGCAAATAAAAGAATTTGATGATGATGATGATGATGATGATGATGATCCGTCTGTTAGATTTTAAACGACCACTTGACTCACTCCAGTCAGCTATCCCACGAGCGTGTAAGATTTTCTACTTTCTCGACCACTGGTCGGGTTGAGAAAATAAGATCTCTTATCTCATTTTTATAATGCTTAACTGTATCCAATGTTCGACTGTATCATTAGCTACAATGAACTGAATGGAAATAAAACCCCAATAAAATTCTCGTCGTACGAATTTCAAAGTCTACAGTGTTAATGTACGTAACCTTTTTTTTTTTTCACGTAGGAACAGGAGAGCTAAAACAATGAGATACAAGTCATTATAATTCATTACCCTTTTATTTCACACATGAGTCAATCTCATTTGCATAAATATTCCAATCGAGACAAATTACTTTTGGGCGAGAGAACTTTCCCTCTAAATCGACCGGCGGCCGAATTACATTTATTTTTTTATTGCTGATGACAATAACACATTTATTGTTAAACTACTGCAGTATAAATGAATCATGCAACTCACCACTCTTTAGAGACATATTTCAATACGCATAAAACTAAAGATAGGAAAATTTAAAACAGTACTGGAATTTATATATATATATATATATATATATATATATAATGAAAAGTTTTACTTTCCGTGCTTGTTTCTTTGTTTCTTTCTCTATATTTGCTGCTAGAGCGCATATATATCACATTTTGATATATATGCATAAATAACCCATCATTTTGACAGGTTCTTATATAGTATATATAGTATATATATATATATAGTGTATAGTACATGTATATGCATAAATACTACGTATATGCATATATCCCTTACATACACATCTAATTCTACTTAGATGATGAATGTCTATTGCATTGTTTTTAACTCTATGTCTTATAGCCTCCTAAATAGTTGTACCCTACGAGCTAAAAGTTTGTGATAAGGGTATGTGGCCATAGAATGATTTCTAATGACATTTGATTGTCACTTTTGGTTAAGGTAAATTCTGGCGTTTTCAAATCCAACGAAGTCTGCAAATATATGTACAAAGCTAACTTAAATCCAGGTTTAATATACGATAGGTTGTGCTGAGCTCTGGGCATTTTTTAAAAATCTAATGACGACGGCTGCACCCTGTGGACAGCAATTTGGTGTATCAAGATAATTCGACACCAGGATGAATATAAGATTAGGTGGCTATGGCATCGGCTGACCTCTAAAGATCAATTAAGAAACAGGTCAATTTAAACATTTTCACATCTAAGGAGAAACATCTGAACCCTATGTGCAGCAAAAATTACGTACATGAGTGACTCGATCTCAGGATGAACATATGATAAGTGACACTGACCCCCATGACATTGAAAGGTTAATTCAATGTCAAGTCGATTTAAGCATTTTCAAAAAAATCTGTGTATGTATGGAAGTCAAGGTATCATTAGGGAAAAGAAAATGTTGCAACGTAAATAAAAATGAAATTTCCTGACCATTTTTTTTTACATGAATACGTCCTTACGGCACAATAAACGGACGAACATTGCATAAATTTGGGAAGTTTTAATAATAACTACTTTCCATAAACATGAACGCCTGAGGTTGTCCGATGTTCACGACAGTATGCAAACAATGGGAGAATATATTATCATGTAAAACAAATTTTATTCTTTAAAAGAAAAGAAAAGAATGTTCAACCCCCCCAACGCGATATAGAAACAGGTTTGGTTAGTCATTCAACAGAAACCATCGAAAGGCCAACATATTTTGATAGCATGTCATGTTATGGGTGATCAATTGAAACATTGGAAAAACATGTGATTAATGAATCAGCTAATTAACTCCCCTTTTATTGCCATAATCACAAAAAAGCCTGAATTTTCACAAACAAACGCAGCGCAAAATAAGTGATCAGTTTAGCATAAGCCTACATTGTAAATCGACCACCCCACTAAAAACTTACAAAAGTATTTTCAAGATATGTCAATCCAGTCAGCAAGTCAGCCTGACTGTATTGAAAACTTAAGAAACCTATGTTTTGGTGTCTGTTTTGCTTGATGGTTTCCGACGAGTGAAACTAACCTTGATATTGCCATTCATTGTGAAACGAAAGGATATTTCGTTAAAAAAAACATTGCTTCTTTTTTACGCGAAAATGTCCTCACAGACAAGACGCATAGATTCTCTGTTTACCAAAATTTATTTTTTTCCCCAAGCATAAAACCTAACTATAATAATTATCGTCGGAAATCAGTTTGCCCCCTTCGACAAATGAATTAGACCAGCATCTTTATCTTTGCAATGATTTTCACAAAATTCTATTAGTGTGTTTTTCAGCCTTCCTGAGCATGGTTGAAGCAAAAAGTGTCATAAAAAAAGATGTGGATACTAGTCAGAATAATAAGTAGCAACCAGACGAGCTCTGCAGGGACAAACTCTTCTCTAAATTCTATCCCCACTGAAGATGATCATAGCAAGTTTTGTACTGAATATTCAACAAACAAAATATAATGAAAATATACACTTTTGTATGAATGTATTCATTAGAATAAAACAATGTCCGTGTGTATTTTTATGATGGATTTTTGTTAACATTTAAGCCTTGTCAATTTAGCACAATCAATAAGACAACAATCAGTGGAATGTAGATTTTATGTATCGGGTTACACCTTGTATTTTGGTGAGGATTGTTCTTGTTCTTGCTACGGTAGAAAGATAAAGTCAACTGCACACTTGGTACTGAAGTTCGATAATAAATAATATGAAATCTCTGGCTTGTGTATTGCTATTATAGAATGATACAATCTAAGAAATGGCATTGTTGTCTGAAGTTTGTAGTTGAAGTGCGTTCATTATTCTGTATAAGACTATTGTCTTCATCTTTGTTGGGTTTTTTTTCTTTTCGAGTCGTGGTCGATACAATCGTCGGCCTTCGTGTGCCGTATTCATTCTTTGAAATTTTCTTAGTGCTTTTTCCTTTTTCAAGTGACAAGTGGAATTCCAAAAGAGTTTTAAAGACTGAATAAAACATACATCGGAAGAGGACACAAGAATCTATTATCCGGAATATCATGGTAAAAAAACAAACGAAGATTACAAACGAAAAAACAACGGCCGGCACAGTGAATGGAATAAAAAATGAAATATTGGTCTCTCCGTTTTCCACAGTGTCCCCCCTCTCTCTCTTTCTTTTTATCTATTTCTCTCTCCATCTCCTTTATTTTATCAAAATATCTCCCTCTTTCTCCTTGAATCGCTGTCAGAATGTCGCAAGCCCTCGCTCAGACATACATATTGCCATGTTGTTCTTTGAGTACTTGTAGATTTTGCTACATCATTGTAAAATTCCAAACCCTGAAGCAATGTGTAGAATAAGTCTTTTGACCAAGCACCAGAAAACAGTTAACACAAGTAATCCTCGAACAAAGCCCTCAGAAAACGAAGAATCGATCCCATACGAATAACATGAAATGTATGATTGACCTAGGGAGCTGGGCTATATTATAAGCCAATATATATATGTATATGTGTGTGTGTGTGCGTTTGTTTTATGGATGTGAAGTGATCCGACTGAATGTTGATGAATTGACAATTTGAAGGTGAAGAGAAAGACTAAAGAGGTAGGTGTTACATTTTTTTTTTCATTATTCTGTGGACATATTTCGATGCATTTTGACGGGGGCCACCCATCTTTTTCAGAGGAAATATTAACAGTGGCCCAGATTTCTTCCCCCAGCATCAAAACATATAAACACCTATCCCTTCAGATTTTTTCTCTTCACCGTCCAATTGTCATTTCCATCAACACACACGCATATATATGCATGATGAATAATGGATATTCGTATCCGACAAAGTGAATAGGCAATATTTACTTCTCAAACTGTCTCCCTTTAATCACATTGTCGGATACTGATATCCATTACTTATATCACTATCGAAATAGGAACAATAATATACATAGACGTAGGTAAAAAATACAAGTAGTTCTGAAACTAACAGAACGCATAAACAAAGCCGATTAGCGAGCGGGAAGGGAAGGAAGGGTGTTACTCAGACCCGTGGCAAACTCAAGGTTCTAGGTGGCTCAATCAGCTAGCAAGGGCCTAGGCTACATGGGCGCTCCAAAGGTTGGTTGCGGGTTCGAACCCTACCCGGGAATCACGTCCTTATCATCATCGTTATTTCGTTCATGGACATAAATAATTCGGTCCAAGCAAAATTTAGGTCCTAAACCGTTTTCTCTCTCTTTGTATTTTTATATTTGCCTGCGTGTGTGTGTGTGTGTGTGTGTGTGTATATATATATATATATATATATATATATATATATATATATATATATATATACAGCAGCCCAATATTCTTGAAGCGTTTTTTTTTTTACAATTAATTCTATTTAACTGTTAATTTTATCAACGTTGTCTAATGATACATCAACCAAATAATGATGGGAGGTCGTTCCAAATGTGTTTCTGTGTAATATAACGCAGTCTGCAATCATTTTGTGGAACCATGTATATCCATTTCTTAATATATATATATATATATATATATATATATATATATATATATATATATATATATATATATATTCTGTTTGGATTGTTTAAATCAAACGATTGTATTTAGTGTTGTTAAAAACATTATAGAATTATGTATTGGTGAACTACTTTAACCATGCTAAATAAAGCTATCGACTGATTGCTAAATCTAATCAGAAGATTGATACGAATGATTTTATACACATATTAAATATTTTTTTTCAAAAATGGCCGGATTATAGGTTATCGTAGATTATTATCGACTAAATTAGAAAAAAATGATCAGCGTAAAATGGCTTATCATACAACCCTGATGTATTTTTTTTTTCATTGCTGTGAAGGCCAAGTTGATTCTGATTGTCTTATAATTACAGGCCTCTCTTTCCGACTAGTGCTTAAACTAGTTCATTTGAACTTTCAAAATTATTTGATGATGTTTAGTCGTCACATTATTATTTCTGGTGCAAGTAGCAAGATTTTTCAAGATGTAATGAGAAGTTTAATGATAGCAAGAATATTTTCATTCTATGCAAAGCTCCTGAGATTTTCTTTTGGCCAAAAATATCGTCATAACGGTTGCAATTTTTTTGGTCAGTAAGAAAATATACTTCAAGTCATAAAGAGCCTTCGCTATGGCTCTGCTCCATAAAATGTTACTATTCGTTATTGCTCAATATTTTTCAAGGCATTGAGTAAAAAAAGTTCCACATTTGAAGATCCAAAGCACTTTGCATAATGAAAATAGAAAACAAGTCCCCAGCAATAAAATTGGTAGTTTTTATGCAGACTGACGTATAAAGGCCATATTCAAGATTGATATGTTTCCTTCTACACGTTTGAACATAAAATAATATTTATTTTTTCCGTTAATGCTCCTCTTGTCTGCTGGCTGGTGCGACGAAATTCTTCTTTATTGGCAGAAACCTATAGGCGTTGGCTAAGACTTCTTACCGTTTTTCTCTCATATTATTGCAAGTGACTCATACAAGACTGACAATTTTCATGCGATTTATGCAACTGTAAGCAAAACCTAGAAACAAAAGAATATCTCGCTGATCTCCGTATCTTGCTTGTGTCGTTATCGCAATCTTCGAGATCTTTCGTAATTTGATATTTACGGTGAAATGTTGTACAGTAAAAAAAGTTATTTTTAACCATGTCCAAAGTCTTACTCATTTCTCAAGTGTTTGATATTCGAAATGAATGCATGAATTTTACAGAGTATTTTCTTTTACTTTGATATGGCTAAATACATAAGAATCATATTAAAGAATTATGAATTTAGAACAATCATTGTGATCTCCTTTCGCTTTCAACAAGAATACGCACAGGAGATCTCCCAAGTTTTAATAGAATCTGCTGACTTGTATGTTCCACACACAAGCCTTCACAGGAGAACATACATAGATAGATACTAATATGTGAGCTTTTATACAAAACCTACAAGTCCTGTCGACCGAATATTTAGCATGAAGACTTGCAAGAGATAAACTTGCGACGTAAACTAGGTGAAGTTGACGAGGAAGGTAAGTTTATTAAATTTTCGGTTCTAAACATTAGCAACGAATATCTTTTAAAGCAGGATTTTCTCACTAACAGCACTCACATTTTTTCTAATGAAATTCTTTTCTGAAAAGTTTCTTGACGTTTTTTTTTTTCACTAAAGCCTGTCCATTGACGCAGTTTGTTTGCATTTAAAGTGTTTGTTAATCTATTTGAAAATAATCTTGAGAATGGTTCGTGAATTTAAGTTAGTACAGTATTAGAACAGTGATCTCCAAAGTCTTTATCGTCACCTTTCTTGTGTGGTTGGACATCTATGGAAAGGCAAATGTTTTGGGACACTTTCTTTTCTCATGCAAATATAATAGAAACATGATAGAAATAATGTCACTGAGTCAGAAAAAGGATACAATTCATTGAAAAAGGATTTTATTTTCTGCTGTTTGCGATGTTTAATCGAAAGTGATCAATGTTGTTGTCTGTTTCATGCCTCATATAACGAATGCACGGACATACTTGTAAACATCTCCTGTTTTGCAAAATCTTTGTTGACAGGTTCTAAATTTTTAGGGGTTTTTTTTCGTCCATGTATGAATTAATGAGAAAACGTCCGTATATTCGATCTATTGAAAGTCTGCATGTGTTCATCGTTCAACACAAATTGGAAAACGAATAATCTTATGCTTAATGATATATTTTCATTTCCCTTTTTTCTCTTATGTTGCAATATTTCTCTTCAATTCGGAAGAGGTAATGCTCATGCAGTATTCTGATCTAGGAGCATCATTGAGAGTTCTTTTTCATTTTCTCATTCAATTAAAACGTATTTGTCCGAATTTTCCACAAAGTCACGTTGTGGAAAAGGAAAGTAGCTATGAAAGAATAAGGCAGAGTATGTCAATGAGATATATGTAGGAAAAAATCATAAAAAGAGTTGAACGTAGATGTATGATTGAATTTGAATTATTTTATTGGATAAATTGCAATTTAATTTGATATTAGATTCAAGTTTAAATCGTGATAGGCTATTCAGATCAATCTCATCTTTTCGGTGAAATTATTCCAATCAGTAATGCATTTTCTGGTGGTCGAATTTAATCCATATCTAGTTGCTATGCAAGGCGGAATATAGTGGCACCTTAAATTGGAGCCTTTTCCACTTAATGAATATTTTCTTTCGTCCAAAATACTCTTGAATGCAAAGTGAGCATATCTTATTTAATATGCCCTGTACAAGGAATCATTTAGCAGTACCATTCGATTTTGAAGTTAAAGGATGTTAAGATGAGCATATATAGTGTTATAATCAGCATGAAAGTCAGAAAAAGAAAACAAAAGCTCTGTTTTGTAATTTAAAAAAAGATGTAGTTATAGACATTTTAGCTTTGTTTCTGTACATATCAACCATAAGTGATACGAAATGAGAGAATAGCTTTATACAAAGATTTCGGATGTAAAGCATTAATATAGTTCCCTGCTTTGCATAACATGCCATTTGCTTCTTTCAGTTACTTGGTTGAGATTTCACAATGGAGTCTACCATGAAAAATATTATCTAGGTCATTACGGAGCACATTAAAAGATATTAAAGTCAATTTGAGTCACTACAGCAATAATAATTAGAGGAAAATATCCGGTTACATTAAATGATCACCGCTCACATATACGAAATATATTAATAGCTTCATTCACCGCATTTTTAGCCTCTTGCCTACCAGTATCCCCGCTCCCTTCACTCACCCACGCTTCTTTCTTCATAAATGTAAGTTACATTATAAATCAGAGCACGACCATCGTTTTTGCTTCTTTTTAATCTCCCCAAAGAAGAGCAGCTGTCGGCTAATTCCACTCACCGCTTATCTTGTACCTAACGTCAATGGTGACGTCAGAGTGATGTGAAAGGGAATCTTCGTTACAAAATGCAATTTGCCGTATGCCAAGAGAAGTTCGAAGGAAGGGCACGGCCCTGTTCTCGTGCTAAACGGGTTACACGGGAGATTTGTAAATCTCTTGAGCTAACCGTGCTGTATTCTTTAGCTGCCCTGGTGGAGTTAAGCCGACCGAAGAGGCTGTAATGAAAGATCTCGGTTTACAGGCAGCCGTCAACACTAAAATGATTTTGCCAAGAAACATCATTTCTATCGTCTCGCTGAATTTCAGGTGCTGCCTTGTTGGCCCAATCAAGAGTAAATGAAAATGAAAGCGGCAATAGAATGTTGGTGTAAGTAGAACAGTAGAGGGCGCGTGGGAAAATGTATGGGATCGACAGTCTATATACCTGTGAGACGTTTCTTTTATGATTCATTGTCGAAATCCTACTGACTTTCGACAACAACAATGCTAATTTCAGACCTTCGGTTAAGATAAAAGAAAGTGATAAGTTTAGAATGATGGATAGAGTGAGAAGGGGAAAGAGAGAGACGGATTTCTATGCTTACGTCATCGATCAACGAATGGAAGAAAGAAAGAAAGGGAGAGAAGACTGAAGGAAGAATTAAAGACGGAAAGAGAAAGAAAGAGAAAGAGAAAGAAATAGAAAGAGAGAGAGAGGGGGTAAATGAGAAATGAAAAGAAAAATCAGAAAATGAAATGCTATAGACGCTAGTTTTCAGTTAGTCTGAATTGCCTCGAATTATATCTAGAATTATCTAGATTTTCATCCCATTTATCTATTTAAAAAACTATATTCTATTCTATCAAGTGCATTTCCATTGTTAAATTTCTAAAAAAAATATTCTACAAAGCCATATTTTAAAAACTTATAAGCTTCTATAAAAGTTGGGTTTGTGTGCGTGTGTGTGTGTTTGTGTGAGCGCATGCATATGTATGTTTGCGTATGTATTTGTATGTATGCATGTGTGTATATGAGTGCGTATGTGTGTGTATGCATGCATGTATGAGTGTGTATGTATATGTGTGTGTATATGAGTATGTGTGCAAATGTGTCTATGTCTATGTTTGTGTGTGTGTTTGTGTGTGTTTTTGTGTATGCGTATTTTTTTGTGTGTGTTTGTATTTGTGTGTATGCATGTATGTGTGCGTATGTGTGTATTTATATGTGTGCATGTGTGTGTATGGTTGTGCATGAATGTTTACGTGTATGTATGTGTATGCATGTGTATGTGTGCATGTCGATGTATTTGTGTATGTTCGTAAGTGTGTTGGTGTGTGTTTGTGCGCATATGTGTGTATATCCGTTTATATATGTGTGTGTGTGTGTGTGTGTGTGTGTGTGTGTGTGTGTGTGTGTGTATGTGTGTGTGTGTGTGTGATAACATTGACTATCCACACTGGATAATTCAATAAATGTGTACACCATTCATTAATAGTCATAGTTATTGCCTGAAAGCCACTTAGACGCTTCCATAATTACGAATAAATGATTGTAGCAAATATCAACCAACGAATCTCTGATAATTCTCAACGGATAAAAGAAATGCATGCATGAAATGTTCCAACAGCTTGTCAGCTTCGAACTTTCGAACGTTTTCATTTTATCGACATTTCCAACCCATAGAATAAGAAGATACAACACAAACATCTAATGCTCTCCCCTCCAGGCATTATTCTCAACAGGTCTGCTTGATCACTCAATAGAAACCGCTACGCGATCAATGTCTTTTGGCAGCATACCATGTTGGAAGCGATCAGTTAAAAAATTGAAAAAAAAAATGGGTGATCAATGAATAAGTCACTTTTCTCACATTTTGTTGGGCAGTGAACACTGGAAAAAAATCTGAATTTTCAAAGAGTATGTGTGGATGCAAGGGCACTCAAACCATGAAATCAGTTTAACGAAAACTTACATTGCAAATAGAACCTACCATAAAAAAAACTTTTCGGGGGGATTTTGAAAAAAAAATTGTGGACATGATGAGGAGTAAATGCTGAAAATTTCAGTCTTCTATATCCATCTGTGTGGCCTGTACGATACATAGCCAGCCAACCAGATTGACAAATAGACAGACCAACTTAAAAACTGAAGATACCTATGTTAAAAGTTTTGATGGCAGTTTTAA
>OY735198.1:77875440-77897940 GCA_963457665.1 Thysanoteuthis rhombus
AGGAAATATTCTTAGACAAAATCTCAGACTTTACAAATTATTGTCTTCGATACACACGGAAGTGTGTTATTTTTGAGAACCGTCTACCAAATCTGTCACCAAAACTGTCAAAAAAGTTTTTTTTCAATTTTCAAGTTGGCCCGGCTGACCGTCTAGATGACTACGTAAGTATGTATGGAGTAAGAGAGTTGGAATTTTCAACATTTACTCCAAATGATGTTTAGTTTTGGGGTTGTTTTTTTTTTTGTATTTTGAGTCCAAATTAGTCCAGCTGGTTAGTTGGCTGACTAGCTGTCTATATATGTATGTATATGTGGTACTAGGGGGCAGAACATTTAAACATTTACTTCGTATTATGTATGGGGGATATTTTTTTTGCCCTATCCTCCCTAAAGAAGGTTCCAGTGTTGGGGGGGGTCAATTTACATTGTGCATGCATGTTAAATTGATCCCTTAGTTTTTGCCCGATTTATTTTTGAAAATTCAGACCTTTTTTGTGGACTATTGCTCAATTAATGTTGATCATCTCTATTTCCACTGTTATCATTGATAACCCTCAACACAGCATGCCGCCAAGGACATTGGTTGCAAGACGGTTTCTATTGAGTGACTGATCAGACCTGTGTTTTTGGGGGGGTGTTTTCATTATGAAATGGCGTGTAAATGATTTTAGAAGTGGAGCACATTCACAAATCGAGATTGTTCTCTGATTGTTTGCTTTGTTTGTTTCAGCACGATGGAATTTGTGTGGATAAATGTCCAACCATTGTTATCATATTCTTTGTTAGCTCTCTTATTGCTTCATAAGAATAGGAATCGCGTGCTAGTTTTTGACCGGAATGTATTTTTACGATTGCAATGTCCATAAACATCGTACATTGTTATATCTCCTTCTTTCTAGGTCAGCTAATATAGTTTCACAAAACAAGGCTGCAGTAAAATGACTGAACCAGAAAAAAACGAGGAATAGAATTACAAATATAAATTTTTAAAAAATATAATCATATTACATGCACAAGGATGCTTTATCATGTCATAATAAATCGACTTGCGATGTTTTCATCATATTTTTGGCGTCTGGAAAGGGTTACTTTCTAACAGATCTTATCTTTGACTATGTGTGTGAGTATCGTTACTTATATCCGGGCAAAAGTATCTTCAACAAAAGTGTAATTTGAAAATAAAATAAAATATTTAAAAGTAAAAATTGAATATTCAATTAAACAGTTCCCGTCAGACCTCATATTTCAACAAAAAAATCTTTCTGTTGGTGTAAATGTATGCGTTTTATTCTAATTAGAAAATACGTACATCGCCCACAAAATGTCATAAATCACATTCTTCCTCAGGCAATAAAAAACAAAAGTATAATAAGATACACATAAAAAAATTGTTTTATTTCAGAAGCAAACATGTCGTTCCTTGAAAAATGTAAAAAAAAAAGGATCGTGCATTATGTTTTGTTTTTTGATTTGTTCCTTATGACTCTCTCATTACACTAAAAGGAAACATAGTGCTAAGATATTGTTTACGAGAATCAACAATATCAAATCAACTTTTATCACGTTTTGCAATAATTACTCCAGATTCTTAGAATCGCCCACCAGTAATTAATTACCAGCTTAGATCAAGAACCCTTGAAGGCAAAAGTTCTAAAATCTTTTGAGCGTCCGTTGCATCGTGGGGTTGGTAAAAGCGAAAAATCTTTCATGCGGTAAACAGTATATTCTGAATGGAATACGAATTAAAATCGTTCCACTAGAATTTGTAATTAAAATTTTTACAGGTCAGACAATTGTTTGGCCTAAAAAGTAGATTTGAAAAGCAAATGGCGACTGGAAACCTACAAATTACTGGCTTGTATCCAAAATTTTGGGATGGTTCGAATAAATTCAGCCAGTCAGAAACATTTGGAAATCAGCCAATAGTTTCCTATTTCACATTCGTTTTTATTTGATGCAAATGTGATTAATTTTTTCTGTAATCCATTTAAAACCAATTCACACCAAATGGCTGAAATTCGATCCTATTTAATGTTTTTGACTTTGAGTATTTTGCTTCAAGCTTTAACAAATCACTCTTACTTCAAAGTCAGTCGTTTATAAAATACAACTTCCCGTCATAGGAGTTTCATAATGAGATGTAATATCGAATATTTGAAATATTGATGCATTGTACTGGGAGTGCCTGCAGTTGAACGATAGTTTGCTGGCAAGTTCCACAGAGGGCGTAGAAAGTTTAATCCAAATTAGATCTCCATTACAGAGGTCTTGAGCAGGTAGTATTGAAGTGATTTTGTGCCTCACAACACTGATTTCTGACGGAACATGCTCTCAAATGCTTATGCTAGAACATTAATATCATCCTTCACTTTTATTTATCCTTATGAGGTCGCTTGAAAAAGCAGGATGATTTCTGCTATTTTTTGCATTGTAAATAAGCCTGAGAAAAACTTGAGTTATTTTTTTGCCTAACCCAATTACCTGAATTATATATCACGATTACTTTAAGAAATTCAACTTTATGAAAGAAAATCACCAGTAAAAAATATAAAGATCTCTTTACTCCCTTATTACACGTTGTTTTGATCATTTATGCCTCTTTATCAGCAGATATGCCCCAAATTACTGAGGAGTTACGATGCTTTTTTTGACATTCTGTGTCTTGGGCAAGGATAAACAAAGTGAATATCTATATCACATGTATCTTTTCTTTCATGGGTAATGAGTAACGATTAACATCTGAAGTATTCGATTCGTGACGTAAATGACGTAAAAGCTTTTATTTTTTCTATATTTCCGTCTGTGTGAGTGTTTATGTGTTCCAGCGCTTCCGGTCATGCTATTTTTTTGCAGACTTGAAAATTGGCATCAGTATTCAACTAGATCCCTGCCCAAAATGATATTTTTGTTCTTTGTCGAGGGGAAAAAGGCTCTTTTGACCTTTTTTATCCTTATTTTGAGTGGTTTATTGATAACATCTGGATTTCTTTTAATGTTGATGTCTCTAGATATTTCTATGCTATTTTATATGATTTCCAGTGGGAAACGCCAGTAATGTCATAAAAAGAATTTATTTCGACAACATTCATTCTTCGATTGGATTCTTTTTCATAGCATCCAATATTGACGCTATGGTTGTTTAATTATTGACTGGGATGGCGAATTTTAGGTAAGGAGATGTTGTTTTAGAGGAAATGAATATCAGACGGAGATCAACTTGAACTATCTAATAGTTGAACAGAATAAACAATCAAAATCGCCAAAAACAGATTGTCAATACGTGAAGGCATTCAATAACTCTGACTGATAACATATTTGACACTTACAAAGTTGAGCTTAGTTCAACATATATTCAGGTCACCCTAGGCAAGGCCCTTTTGGCACTTTTTACATCAAAGTGTTAAGAAGAAGACAGTTGTTCTTGCCACATAAATGAGACAAGTAAAAAAATAAGTTTAAAAATATCTTATTGGTGTTGAAATTGGAAAAGTTATAAATGAAAAATGAAATGTTAAGATGAAGACTAAAAATATCTGAAAAAAGCAATCGGAGAGTTAAAATGTCTCATGAGTTAAAAAAAACCCTTGAATGAAGAACAATTGAAAAATTCGAACAGCATTGTGTATGGCAAATGTTTATTTTGGATTTTAAAATGTCTAAATCGTACTCGCCAGAAATAAACGTTCTGGAGGGATTATATTCCACATAGAAAATGTTCTTGAGAAGAAGCTATTTTTGTTGAACTTTCGGCGTGTCCTTGATATATTCAAAAAGTACGTATCTAAAAATCTCTGGACAGGAGGGACATGGACTGTAGTTTATCTGGATACTTTCCATAGATGTAACGGTAGAAAAGAAAAAATGGCAAACAAGTAAAAAATGAGGCAAGGTAGGTTGTCTTCCAAGTGCAAAAGACCTCCCTACTTAAAAAATCAACATTCAAATCTTGGTATTCCAAACTCTGGCACGGATAGAAAATACGTAACGAATTCTGTTGATTTTAAAGCAATACCATTGACTGAAGTATTTAGACTATTGATTTCAGTCAGTCTTTGCATTTTGTTTTTACCGCAACGGATCCATCATACAGCCTTCTTCAGGTGTAAAATCTGGAAAGAAAATAGATGAATCTCTTTCCTTCGGGGGCAGTAGAAAAGTGTGGTAGGGCAGACCATATCTCAAGGGCAAATGGATCACATTACCCTCTCCAGGATAAGGTCTAAAAAATAGATTGTAGAAATCTATGGAAAATGAGAAAACTCTAATAATAGGTATATATTGAGAAAACAAGCAGGTCTATGGGTGAGGCCAATGAGTTTTTCAGCACGATGCACGTTTTTCCCTGCTTGGAGAGAATTGTAGCCCATCCCTGCACATAAGTACTCATTTGTGTCATACCATTAGTTGAGTGTGGAACTGTCAGCGTGGCTTGCGTTTCCAAGAATGGGTTGAGTCGGTCAGTATATCAGCCAACCCTTCTTTTCTGTCCACCACCAATCTATGGAGATGAGGGGCGTTACTCTAAACCTACGGATTGTATGAACAAAGATGACTGTAAAATGGATCGACCAAAAAATTATGGCAACCACAAAAGCAATACAAAAATAGGTCCAGTGGTCCTAATAACACTTTGTCGAAATGAATCGAAATGGCTGAGATGAATAGATAGATAAAACTGCCCACTAAAAGGTCAAACTCCTCTCCGATATCTATCTAAACTGAAGATGATTACAGCAGATTTTGCATCGTAAATAAGATATAAAAATACAAAATATATTTCTGATATAAATGTATTTATCTATTCCAATGGAATAAGCCCGTACGCATATGTACGATGCATTTTCGTTGTTTTCAAAGTTTTGTCAGTTAAACTCAGTCAGTAGGTCAACCTACCCCACCGGTAATCAGTGAGTTCAAATCACGGTAAGGAACGTGAATTTCACATTTCGATTTGCACCCTGAGTTTTATCTAGGATTGTTCTTGTTATGTTAGGGAATAGACAGATAGATAAACCAAGCTATTTATATCTAGACCACTATAACAGAAACATCTATGTATTTAAAACGAATTTATTGAATAGAAAATCGATGGATCACCCTAACAAGCGAAATATTAAATAACTAGATTATACCCGTCAGAAATGATGGGGTTATTAATATGTGAATCTGCAGTAAGGAGCCCAAAGCTATTTTATAGGATAATTTCTTTTTTGATAATTCAAGTATCCAAATTTTAGTTAGTTATTTTTTTTTCAATTTCAACATAGCTCACGGTGTTTTAATGTGTGATAACCAGACATTAAGTCTTAAAAGTTTCTATGAAGTAATTTTTTATGTCATGAAAAGAAGGTTAATCAAAGAATGAGATCAACCCATTTGAGTGCAAACGGACGAATAAATAAACATACGGAAAGATTTGCTAACAAGCTCATTATATAGTAGATAGTAAACATGGTAAATACATCGTAAAATATAATAATAATTACATTGACTTTCAGTCTTGTTACTTAATTCAATAATTACATTTATTCAGGTATGAACTTATATTTTTTAGGAGTCTCCTTTTGGAGCCTCACATATACTTTCTATTCTTTTATTGATTAAATCGATTTGTTGATTTATCTTCATTAACTGAGATTTATAACTAGATATTCAAACGTTTTTATGAAAACAATTTTAGATTCCTAAAAGAACAGTCGAACACTACTTTTTACTCAATATTCAGGGCTTAAGCAGATCGACTTTCGTCTTTATTTCTCTCCTGAAACGTAACTTTTTTTCTCAGAAAATTTATCTTTCATATACTTCGGGAACAAAACAAGACAGATATTCCTCAAACAAGGCAATATGTACTTTGAAACTGACGAAGTGTTCCCATAGAAATATATACATACCTTTAATGGAACAGTAATAAAGGTTATTGAACCACTGTAGCCATCAAAAATGGCGGAGGGTCCTTCCCTTTTTCATATCTGCGTGTGTTTTTGTGTGTGTATGTTCCAGCACTCTTGGCTTTACCGTTTTCTCTACAGACAGACTTGAAAATTGGCACCAATGCTCTACTAAAGCCTTTCTAAAAAATATTTCGGTTTTTTGGGGGGTGGGGGGCGATTTTTTAAAACTTCCTTTTGGGCTTTATTCTGATGAGTTTATTTATACCATTTAAGTTCTCCAAAGTCCAAAATTTTTCTACTTTTTTTAACTCTATTATAGATGTTTTTCGGTGGAAAACACCGGTAATTTTTTTTCTCTTTCTTCCTATTACGGAACGCCAACCAAGGAAAGACTATAATTAAATCCCGTAGAGTTGCTGGCAATGGATATTCATTGCTTTTCCATCGTGATGTTTAAATATTCATGTCACAGAAAAACAAGAACTATATCGTGACAATATAGAGGACAGTGAAGTTATAATTGTCTTTAACGCATCAGCTTACTTCCAAATCACTCCACCTGACGTTCATCCTGATGTCACTTTATTTAAATGAAAGGATTACCGGGAATCGTTTATAATTAGGTTACCAGTTTCAGATTGATACTAATTGATACTGATTTAAAGACTACATAAACTAGGCCCCTACAGTTACAAAACTGACTTTAGTTCTTCTAGAGACAGAAAAGATATCGTCAGCACATACAATATTTAGATGAAACGAGTGTTACAATCAACTATTTTGCAAAATAAATTGATGAATATTTTATTCCTAATAGCATGTCCAAAGTGTATATTCATCTATGACAACGTAAATGATAACATTGTGCCTCATTTCTATAATACTTTGTTCAGTCGAATCAATTAGGCGACCAATCATCACTATGAATAGCACCTGGGAATCTTTCATCGGAAAGGTCTTCAAGAGAGGCAACATCAAGCAGTATAATCGAGCATGCGCTGTGAGACGTGGTTCCACATTCCAGAACCAACAACACCTGTCGAAGGCCAGAGGGTTCATGGCTGAAAGGTTGTGAACAAATGAACACAGACGAGGAAAACAGTCCGACCATACCATACATAATGATTAATGCTAACTGTCTAATAAAATCCTGATAAATTGGACGTTTTTGCCCACCATCAAAATAAGTTCCTCAGAGTATCCATCGAAAGGTTCGTCTCTATCTTTAGGCGTGAAGTTATGGCATCTGTAAACGATGCGAATGATGTGGTTTAGATTCTGCTGATTTCTGAATATACGTTCGAGAAATTGAAGGACTCAAATACTACGAAACTATAAATGTACATTCCCATCTTCTTACTCTTTCTCGCCTTATCTCTCCACCTTTTTCTCTCTCACTCGCTTGTGATAAGCTATTGCTGTCTGCTCATTGTCGAAGTCATGTTCCTTGGCTACGAATGAGACAAGAGAAAAAGATCTCGCAACATTTTGAACTCAACTGGCCTTTTGACGTTTCTATCAATAGAATTCCTACATTAAATCAATTCCAGATGTTTGCAGATCTTCAAACTTTGTTTCAAGGAAGGACGGAATGATCTCAGGATTAGGCAAGCATTCCCAAAATTCAAAATATCCAGACAATTGAATCTAATCTTCGGAGGATTTTGAGGATGGGAGAGTCGAAAGGAGAAAAAAAAAGATGACAAATCGATACGGGGAAAAGAAAACAAATATCAAACATCAAAAACAAGAAAGTGATTTTCGATCCAGCATTTTCAACATATAAGCAAGTCCTAGACACTTAGAGCTAGAATTCACCAAAGAGTAAAACAAGAAAATGATTTTTTTTTTCTAAATTACCACAAAACTATTAGTTTATAAAATCATTAAAAAAAATCTATGTATGAAGACTTCTTAGTTATAAGAAAAACGAAATGTTGCTTTTCTCAAAAGTGTATTTCTGATACCTAGTTTCCACCTGTATTGTCAAATTCTTTTCCAAGTCTGGAGCTGATCTCTACAGCGATGATTACACGAATAAAAATAACAATCCTTACCAAATGTGACGGAGGAAACTATTGTTCGTCTATTCTGTCACGTTAAACAAAAACGATGTATAAAACCATTTCCTTATCGTGATTCCCTAAGACTATATATATATATATATATATATATATATATATATATATATATATATATATATATATATATATATATTCTAGAAAACTTTACAGCTTTAAATACTAAACATTGAAAAAAATTTTTTACCCAAGTCACCCAAGTCCCTTATTTCCCAATGTCTGCCAACGCAATTTATGTAATTTTCTTCAGTGTTTTTCAATGTTTTACACATACTTTGTTATTATGGCACAATGTATAAATTTTCTCTTGTTGGGATCATCAGTTGTTTACCATGTAACTAACTCGGGGATTTTAAAAAACAAAAGAGTTATATCAACATGGCACCTCAACAGTGGAGCACTCTGGAGGATAGAGAATTGTTAGTAAGTAAATATATCACTGGAAATTCGGTCCTACTGACCCGTCCAATTCTGCGTAGGGCAGGGGTAAAATGTCAGTTTCTGAATCTGAAGCGACATCAAGTCTCTACAAGTCTCCAACTCTTCTCTCCACACTCTCACAATCCACAGCAGTGGTGTGGATAACGGTTTCACACCAGTTGCTTGGTTGTTATTGCTGTAGGCTGAGTGACACTGAGTCTCCTCAGGACTTCAGACCACTTCTTTTATCGTCCTCGTCTGTCGCAGCAGCGCTGTGGTTTGTACCGTTTACACCTTGCATTTCCCTTAGTTCTTTAGCTATCGCTGCCGGTATAATTATTATTATTATTATTATTATTATTATTATTATTATTATTATTATTATTATTATTATTATCATTATCTTGTTGTTGTAGTTAAAAAAAAGAAATGGTTATATAAAGCAGAATGATATTTATGAGCATGTTATTTGAAACTCATATTCAAAAGGCCTCCCATTGTTACACGGAGACAATGGGTTTATCATATTTAAGCTGTCTAGGCCGAGTGACTCATTTTCTGTGTAATAGCAGGAAGTCATTTCAAATAGAGTTTCAAAATATATAATGCATTCATAAATAGATATATGTTACGCAAAATCGTTGATATTACCCAATTGTTGGAGTTTGAACATTTTTCTTTTAAGAAAAGAATAAATTCGTAGTTTTAATTTAGTTTATTGCAAAGTTTAGTCAATTGATACAATGATATAAAGTACTTTTTTCACAATCAAGGGTTTGCATAATCAAAGTGAAATGAAACCTCTTAAGTACGTAGTTTTGAGGTTGTTTTTTTTTTTACAAATACTAATTGCCAAGTTTTAATTCGATCAAGAGTTTATTCAAACAAACAATGATAACAAACACGATTTTTTTACGATCTAAATTTCGTGTACCTAATGTTTTTGACAAAAAAATCAGCAAATTTCGCCAGCGAAACAATCTTGCTGATTCGGCGTAACAAAAAACAAACAAGTATTTGTATACATGCAAGCACGCATGTGACCGTTTGAATGCAGATGGATAGATAGATAGATAGATAGATAGATAGATAGAGAGAGAGAGAGAGAGAGAGAGAGAGACAGACAGACAGACAGAGAGAGCGAGAGAGAGAGACTGAGACAGAGAGAGAGAGAGATGAATAGATAGACACAAATATAGAGAAGAAGACTAGACAACTAAAGAAGCAGATTATAATTATATGTTTATTATTTCCTTGCTGTACATAACCTCTGCACCTTTCTTCTGAACTGACCCGATTTCTGAGGCTAACCGCCTGGGGCTTCTATTGTGAGGTGAACTGAAGACTTGATTGATAGACGATGCAACCAACATCTAACTGATAAGATCGGTCCACTTGGAAGATTTGACTAGTGACAGACGAGGAGTATTTGAAGCAGACAATAGATGCACTGATCAGTGCATGCGTACAACTTCCAAGAGGCCACTGCACAATTACTTCTGCCAAATGATCACTTGTCTGATTGACGGGGGGAAAACGCATGCGCGTATTTGATTATACTTCCGGTAGCTACATTTCTCATATTTTCAGCGATCTTTGGGTGGTTTGCTCCGTTCATTTCTGTACCAGTCCCCATCTGTCTATTTGTCTGTCTGTCTGTCTGTCTCAGTTTGTCTGTCTGTCTCTTCGTTTTACACTCATCGACCATTCTTCCTGTTATTTTCGCTCTCTCTTTTTCTCTATTTCATATATATATATATATATATATACATATATATATATATATATATATATATACTCACACACTCACACACACACACACACACACACACACACACATATATATATATATATATATATATATATATATATATATGAGGGTGGATCAATTAATCTGTTACCTAACTTATAGTTATTTCCTAATTTTCATCTGAAATTTTCACATTATATGGATCGATCGGTGAGATTGATATTCGATACTAAATCAAGTTCATAGACAAAGAGAATACTGTTGAAAATTTGTTATTTGCTGTGTAAAATATATATATATATATATATATATAGAGAGAGAGAGAGAGAGAGAGAGAGAAAGAGAGAGTGGGAGGAGAATTAACTTCGACTACTCGTTCGGCCACGAGTTCATGACAACGTCAACATTCATAGATATACCAGGTAACTACCTTTCTCAAGGACTGTTTATTCATCTACTGGCAGTGATAAATGTCATACGGTTCTCATAATATTGTAAATAAAAAAATTTTAAAAATTTTGTTCAATGAGGCAACCCTCCCTCACACGTACGGGGATTTTTCGAGTTGTCAACCGCTTTCGAGCTATTATGATATATGAATATTTATTTGTGTGTGTGTGCGTGCGTGTGTGTGTGTGTGTGTGTGTGTATGTGTATGTGTGCGTGCGTGATTGTGTGCTTGCATGTATGTTTAACGAATGTTTTTTGAAGTTCTTTCTCTGTGTCACAATCATTTTCCTTTATTGACAATCTAATTCACATGAATGTCCACGAGTGACCGCTTAGGGTCATCATCATATCAGCGGCAGCAGCAGCAGTACCAGCCTTTTAGCGTCCATTGTTGGATGTAGACCCTTTTCAAAATCTGCCAGACCTCTCTATCGTGGACGTTGCAGAGTCAATACTCTCTGAAGAATTTTGCATATGTTATCTGGGGATCAACGTTGTGCGTTGTAATATTTAGGGGTTGACTTGTAACATAGCCAGCCCATCAAATAGATTCTATGACCTCTCTGACTTTTTTTTCCTAACAAGCTGGTATCTTGTGATCTCTCTATGTGCTGTTGAGCATGATTCTCTCCTGCGCACATTGCAAGGTTCTCAGTTTGAAATTCAATCTTTTGGTTAGGTTCCATATTTCAGTTCCATATGTGACTTAAAGGAGGACGTATTGGTTATATATCCCTCTTCTATCTACCGTTGGCAAATTTGGACTTCGTGCGAAACTCAACATAGTCTTGATGTAGTAATAGGGCAGAATTTTTTAGTTGACTAATGAAACCAATTTGACAAGATAATGGTAACTCAAGTGAGTAAAAATAACTTCGGTAGACACTAGATCAGTTGCAAGTGGGGTCAGAAATTTCACGCAGAAAAAGGTTCACAAAAGAACCTATCAAATGTCATAAACCATTGGTATATTATATTATTATAGCGACGATATAGGGGAGATAATTGTGCATGTATGTGCTCCAAATTGTGTCACTTATTTCCTAATCTACTGTCTAATTTCACACAAGGTCATTGAGAACATTTGGGGATATTGTGTGGTGTGAACAGATAGTTAAAATACAGGGGAGATAATTGTACATAGATCTGAACTAAAATGCTATCACTTCGTCCCAAATTTATTGCCAACAATATTTCATGAAAGCTAATGTAGAGGTTTTTTTAGACAGCTAGAGGACATAATTGTGCATGGATCCGCTCTCAAATCCAATCATCTCATTCCTCATCGATTGCTTGCTTTTGTACAAGGTTTCAATGGAATTAATTGAGAAATTTGAGAGATATCATCTTGGCAGACGGGGAACTGCTTTTGTAGATTTACGTATTGATAAAAAAAATAGATAAATAGATAAAAAAAACTTGCTATCACCGGAATAGAATATTTTTGAGAACAATTCTCATTGCTTTTCATGTTAGACAACGAGTTTAATTATGCTAGGCATCCGGTGCATTCCTTTTAATGTCTCTCATTGCATGACCCTAACCCATACGATTTTGAAAAACAAATAGACGCGGACTTGGATAATTTATACCTTCTCTCTCTCTCTCTCTCTTTCTCTCTCTCTCTTTCTCTCTCTCTCTCTCTCAGCCTCTGTCTGTCTTTCTCTCTTTCTAGATATATATAGAGATATAGATATGCATACACACACACACACACACATATATATATATATATAATCTCTATGTGAGCATAAATGCACAAAAAACAATGTACATGCATATTGATGTGACCATTTCTGGTAATAAACACGCATAGACATTGATAATTTATAGTACATATATATAAACATAATATATATATATATATATATATATATATATATATATATATATATATATATATGTGTGTGTGTGTGTGTGGTACAAATCAGGTCACCAGTATAACATGATATAATAAAATATCAATAATATCAAGCCACTTCTGAAATGTGATGGATTTATTCCATAGAGTGCTCGATACAAACAACATTTTACCCACGAAGTTATTCGCCTGATGAGGCCCAAAGAGGACAGAAAGATGAGCTAGTTTGTGTTGCGAATCAACAATCTACTATCTATTTACATATACATGTATATGTATATATATAATGCATGAATATGCACATGAAAATACATATACAAAAAGCATATATATATATGTATATATATATATATATATACGTGCAAATATGAACCTATCAACTATATATATATATATATATATATATATATATATGCACGCACATACATGCACACACGCACATACGCGCACACACTCACATATATGTATACATGCATTCATACATAAGTATATATATATATATATATACGTGCACAAATGAACCTATCAACTATATATACGTATATATGCACGCATGCACACGCACACACAAACACACACACAGACACACATGTATACATGCATCCATACATAAGTATGTCCAACGATAGACGTTAAAAGACTGATGATGATGATGATGATGATGATGATGATGATGATGATGATGATGATGATGATGATGATGATTAATAAGAAAGATGAAACATTATAGAGTGAAAATTTCAGACCGTAATTCTTCTAATAACTACGTGTTGGGCGACGGACTTATTGATCCAGCCTCTTCATTATGCTATAAGTTCTCGTGTGTAAATCTTTGCCTACCTACATTCAATGACTGTGCGCGATGCCAATCATCCTAATGGCACCCACTGATGCTGAAACAACTTCTTTCCAAGTTGAATCGTCTGAATAAACGCTTATTTCCTTTTCTATTCGCCGATAAATTTGGCTTTTGTCTCGTCGCCTTTGTGTTTGTCACGATAGACGTTGCGTGCGCAAGAAGCTGCTCGTTTTGCGCCCCCAACCCCCTTTCAACTGCAGATTCTGTTTCATAAAATAAAGACCCCGGTTGATTCAGCTGTGCCTGTCGATTGGATTAAAGAGATCTTTACACGCGAACGATGGGGACGCTTTTGCACAGAACCAGACAGACTGCACCCCCCCCTTATCCTCCACCTCCTCCCTACCGCATAGCTTCAATTACCCGCGTACATCAAGCTGATGGCTGTTCCCTTGATAGACTTGAAAGTGCCGCGCGGCTTTCTTTCCCCCAGCTGGTTGGGGGCAGTTTTGCGAATTTAGAGCTTTTCGCGCTAAAATTAGCGTGTTTATATTTTGTACTAGCAGCGCGAAATTTCAACCTTCAGTGCGATTATCACCCAATGTTTGGCGCCTTCGTAGGTATTTTAACCATTTTTAGCCGTTGTGCAGACAGTATTTTTGGTTTCGTTTTCTTTTTAAATTTACCCATTGTCAGCTATCAGCGTGTTTTGGCAGTTTTTGATGCTTTTTGAGGTCGATTTTGCACGAAAAAAAACATCTAATTGGGAACACTGGCTGGGACACAACAGCAAAGTGCGTAGGCGGCTTGGAAAGAAGAAAAGGGTGGATTTAATTTAAAGTGTTCCCCTCCTCGCTTAGTTCTGGGTCAAAAGAGGGTAAGAAGAAGAAAAAAAAGATGGAAATGAAAGCACTGGAGAGTTGAGAGAACAGAGATCCCATACACGTTCACTTTCCTTTGGGAAGGTAAAAAAAATCCACCTGCCTGCGCTTTGTCCCATCAGAAAATGCCCATGGGTAAACAGTAGTAACAGTGAATAGCCGCTGAACCCATTCATATATATATATATATATATATATATATATATATATATATATATATATATATATATATATATATACATATATATATATATATATATATATATATATATATATATATATAATCTTTGAAACTTTTCACGTTAACGCTGAAAGAGAAACTTTATACACACCCAATTCATCTTATGGTGTTATAATATGCAAGTATGCTATTTTCTGATCACTGTACAGTTAGTACTATGATCCACGTTTTCTGAATATATATATATATATATATATATATATATAGAGAGAGAGAGAGAGAGAGAGAGAGAGAGAGAGAGAGAGGAAGAGAGAGAGAGAGGGGGGAGAGAGAGAGAGAGAGAGAAAGAAAGAGAGAGGGAGATAACTTAACATAACTTATTGAACTCTTTACCAAGGGTCATTTTCCGATCATTGTACATTAAATGCTCTGTCCTGAGTTTTCCATATATATATATATATATATATATATATATATATAGAGAGAGAGAGAGAGAGAGAGAGAGAGAGAGGATGAGGGGAATATATATAGTGAAAGAGGGAGAGAATTAGTTTAGCGCTAGTTCATATTGTGATTAGGCATCCTGTTATAATTGAACTCTCCACCAGGGGTTTGGAACATCAGCCTCATAGTCAGTATGTCAGCACAAACCAGGACTGTTTGCTTGATTCATAAATAGATAGATAGTCAGCCAGACTAGCTCAAAAATAGTAAGTTTTTATGACTGCTTTGGTTGACACTCCCTGAAAAATGGATAGATCGATATCCGTACCTCATATGAATGAATCACCGTAGTATACGTGTGTACTAGAAGTAACTATTCGAAAGTATCTCAAAAATGAATTTTTAATTTAAGATTATCTAAAAAATATATATTTCATCTAAAATCATCTAAAAAAAAATGGATCAGCACAAGACTTAGACATTGTTACCCCAAAATAACCCTAGAGCTCCTAGAATAACGCTTTTTTAAGAAAAAAAAAGTTTTTAGATGGTGCCTAGTGGTTACCCATGCAAATATTCAAGGTTGTAGCACTAAAAATGTGACTAGGAATGCCGAGACACACACCATGACACAGACGAAAAGCGAGATGCATTTGTAACCCACTGAGCTGGTTGGCCGAGTCATACGTGGGGCTACGGGGAATGGATTGATAGAACAAAAGAGAGAGAATTAGATGAAAGGTAGACAGTGCTGGATTGATCGATTGTATAATCGATAGATAGATGAAGCTCGGAACCAATAATCAATCTCTAAACCTGCGATTCAACTTCATTGTTGTCGGCCTTTTCAAATCCAGAATTCTTTGTTGTTCCAAATCTCTCACGCGTCGCTCAATCGAAAATAAATCCCCACTTACAACTTATGTTCCCGTTTGACAGGGATTTTTCGAGTCGGTAATCTCTACTTTGACGTTTATAATCGAATGGCGAAGTTTAAGCAGCATAGACGAGCACCGGAAGTCATTCATTGGCTCTAAAAATGATTTCCTGTATCAATAGAGAGTTTAATTAAACGTCATATTCAAGAGAAATTGACGTAATGATGAAATTGAACTCATGTCTCTATCAGATGAGCATCATGTACCCGTCAAGGTACGATGGAAACAATGCATTTAACGTTTCACAAAGATGAGTTCTTAATGCACAATCTAATATAGAGATGCGTTCAGTTGTTTAATTCCGTTAATACGTTAATCTATCATGAATGTGTTGTTTATTGATATTTTTTTTAAATGAAAACAAAACTTTCCAGTGTCTATGTTTGACATTTGGAACCTCTCTGTACTGGTTAAGCACTACACCACCACATGTCAAAGCAAAGATTACCTTCAAGTCTCATTGATGTTGCTTTTGATTTGCTGTTGATACCTTTGTATTCAGATTTCACCAAAATCCAATCGATGACATAGCACTATATTCAGTAACACCTCCAGGATTGGAGGTCTGGAAAAATAACATTGTTTACGTCGATTCGGTTGGGATTTATTTTCATTTTGGCCCTTGAAGCGAGAGTTGGATTGCAAGTTTCTTAAAAAGGATTTACTGCTCTCACACACAAACTCACACACACATGCCCGTAAAACTGTCCTTACATAAACATATGACCAAGAACGTGCAGAGAATTAGGTTCCGTTCCTGACCTTACATACAAACAGGCATATACACACACGAACTCACAGAAATTTTCCCACACACAAATACACAAGCATATGGGTGTTCAAATACAGCCAACTACTTGTCTAACCTTCCACCAAGAAAAAAAATGCACACACGCATACACAAATACGCAGAGAGGCTTTTATACATGTATCCAAGAAAAATAATAGTGGTATGAATGCACGCATAGAAATACTGACGGAGATAAGTATTTTCAAATACACAGAGAAATCATAGACACGCAAATTCTCCCATTGAAACAAACAAATACATTTAAATACACACAGAGAAATTTATACAGGTATACAAATATACATACACATCATACAAACATTCAAAGACTTACAGATATTATACAGGCGTCCAGATAAACGCATAAACATGCACACAAACATACGACTACACAAAAACATGTATACACACATACAAATACACTCAGTGATGAATACACATCAATACATACTGTCACCATGTATTCATACAAATACATACTGACACGCATAGAAATACATGAAGTCACACGAATACATACATACAAATATACACAAAGGTATGATACATACGTACAGACAATTACACACAGACATATGCATACACATTTCCCAATACATACACAGAAATCAATACATCAATCCAAATACACAGGGACATAATTACAGATTACATAGAAACCTGATTGCACAAAGACACACAAAAACACAAGCCAATTTCCTGACACAAATTCAGACTATTTCGTTCACTTTTAATCAATAATCGTTTTGGGGACTTATCACATCAAAGCGCGGGTAAGAAGTGAGATATTTATGCCACAGAATTAGGACCAGTTTTTCAAAAGCATGTTGAAATGGCTTATAGAAGTTAAAAATGTGAAGCTGGAAACACCGAAGAATGCCATGTTTAGAATGAAGACTAAATAAGATTAAAAAGAAAAAAAGGGGGTAAATGCGCTAAAACGACTTAGGAGAGTTGCAAACACTAAACATGAAAAGCAATGAAAGAATTGAAAAACAAGATTAACATCAGGCAAGGTACTTGTTCACCCTTGGTTAAAAAATGCCGAGATTTTACTCATCGGGAGAACATTCAGAAGACCTCCGAAGTGACGTAATCCTCCTGATTTTATTCCTACTTTTATGAACACATTTGATTTTTATCAAACTCTCTCTTCTCAACCACTACTCGAGCACTGTATTCTTATCCTAACGCCATATTCTTTTATACCAATCAAACTGACTTTCGATCATTCCGGTCCCCACTTTGCCCCACCATTCAAATCACTTGTGAACACGCACTTAATTCAATGACTTTTTCAGCCTTGTGTGCCTGAATTTTATTTTTTTTTAAAACCCCGATATTGGAATGTTATATTACATGTATTTGGGTTTTAAGTAAATGCTTATAGATGAGTGCTATAGTTGTTTTTTTTTTTTGATTAATTCATAAAACTAGTAATCTAATGAAATACAATTTGAAATTTCGAAATGGATTTGAAAGTTATATAGATTTTAATGACTTCTTAAAAATCCATTGTGTATTTAAAAAAAAAACTGCAGTGGACCACCATTCTTTTTCCCCCATCAATCTCATTCATATAGGTAGGCCCATGATCTCACAGAAAAATTACACTCAACTTTTTATCAAGACACCACTTATCTGAGTTCACCGAATATCATCACAAAAGAAACCAAAGAAATCGCGACCGTTACGAGAAAGTACGAGATTTCCGGCCAATGGAAAATCTATGGTACTTTGCGTAAAATAAAAATCCATAGCTCAACACTAAATGGAAATATTCTGGTTATCTTTAAACTCTGTATTAAATCTTAATGCTTGCATCAGAAGCATAATTATGTGACGATAATATCTTTTATTCATTTATTAGTAAACTCACTGGAGTTTAACTAATTATTTCGATGTCTTTACATTTTTCAAACAAGTAAAGTGAATAAACGCCAACGAATCAAAGATTTCTTCTTTTTTTTTTCGAATTATTCTTTTTATACGCATCACTAACACATCTCGTTCGAAAAATCATCACAACGTAATAATTACATTATATCAATTAAAAAAAAAGGCTACTTCACAATGGAGATCGGTGCGATAGTGACCCTACAGAAATGAAAATTCTCGGAAAATAAATGTCCGCCTGATACGCTCGTTCAAACAACACAAACAGAATGAAAATAGAGGTATTGTTTGTACATAAGGAGATGGGGAAGGCCTTCGGTCAAGGGTGGACTTATATCTGCTTATGATCATCAAGGCTTGGCTCCAATGGCTAAGCTTATATTTCTTAATTATTTTATACTACTCTCTTTTCTATTTTATTTTATGGCAGTTCGTGTTAAAAGGCAATCGTTTCCCAAGCGATTTCTGACGACTGAGTTCAAATAGCAAGATGACGTCAACAATCGGCAAAGGTTCCGATGGCGTTAATGCGTCACTGCCAGAAAAAGTGCCGGTGACTGCAACTCAAACGTTGTTGTTCATTGTTTTTGTTTTTTTTTTTCTCTTGTGGCAGGAGATGAAAGTGATAAGTTATCATCTATTACAAATCTACAAAACCGAGACACCATTAAAAAGCCTGTTAAGGTCCTTAGTAAACAGCAACAAAATATAATGAAGGAAACAATAAAAATAGGTTAGTATGTTAGTGAATTGCTTATTTACTTCGGGGTTCGTATTCCTGAAATAAGGTTATGGATTCAAAACTAATGACCTGATTAGTCGGTAGAGTGTTGAACCTTAGATCCTGAAGGTTACGATATAGTCAATGCAATGAGAATTTTTTGATATGAGGAAACTCTTCCCTTTATATATAATGAGTCTAGTTAGACATAAATCTAAATCAAATAAAGAGAGGAAGACTGTGTTGCTCCTATCCTCCAGTCAAGAGAAAGCTTGCTTGCTTTGAAAGTGAGCCAAACCTAGAATTCATTGGGGCTTGAACACTGACCACTGAAACCAAATAGAGGTAAGGAACCCTCTGACCAACTAAACTAAACTTTATACACATTATTTATTCCGCTATCCGAAAATAGGAACATTTTCCTCGCTATTCGAAAATAGAGCAATCCTATTAAACCTCTTGTTAGCCGATGGGAAATTTTTTTAACGTATCCAGCCCATTAAAAATAACCTTCGTCTATGTCTACCAGTTTTATAAGTATGATACCCTTCCGAGGTCTCTTATTCTTTTCTAATACCTTTGAACTCATCATGCTAATCGATATACGATATAAATCGAGATGAGGCACTGATGATCGCAAATTTCGATAAAAGCTAAAGCGGTTTGAAGGCTTTCACAAGAGCGAAGTGGCTTAAAGCAGAGGACACTAGCTTAATTTGATTCAGTACAAGGTCAAATAATGAAGAAACAGAATAAGAGTGTGAAGACCTTTTGCTTTTACTATTAAGACATACTATTTACGATTCAGATGTTACTGGTTGCCCATGATAGGAGTTTTGGCCCAACCAAAACCTTCCTGAAAAATCCTCATTCGAAATACTGGCTATTACCTGATTTCGAACATTGATAAAAGTGAGCAGTGAGCCTCGGAGCAGAACAACCCCAAGTCGTTTTCAAACTACCCCTGCCAGGATCGATTGGATGTATTTCGAGTGTTTTATTATACTGGGTGGGGTGAAGTTAGCGAAGGGATTAAAATCAATCATAACTCTCTCTCTCTCTTTCTCTCTCTCTCTTTCTCTCTCTCTCTTTCTCTCTCTCTCTCTCTCTCTCTCTCTCTCTCTCTCTTTCAATATTCTTTTGCTTCCTTTTTTCCCAGATATATAAAGGGGCCTCAGGAAATTCATCATAAAAAGAACACAACTAAGCAACGATCCAAGATAGTAAAATTTTACTTTGAATACTTTTAACACTAACCCAGGGAGCATATTCCCGTTATTTAAACGTACGGACAACACTATCTGAGTTCAGGATTCATTGTTTGTTTGCGCTTATTTTGAGAATTGAGCCACACCAACAGGGAGACCATGTTCAGCCCGAAACCGTGAAAATTGTATGTGCGCATAGGAGAAGATATCTTTCGAAGATTATTATGCAGAATGTAATTGAAATAGCAAGAATATGTGAAATTTGAAATGGCATTTGAAAGAAACTATTTTCTGTATATAAATTAATTTTATTTTCCTTGTTTATATATTTCCTGTGTTCAAAAATGATTTGAAAAATAATCAAAACTAAAAAGAAACAAATGTTTAAACCCCTTCGCGAATTCTGCGTTAACCTGTATAACATAGCAGCAACTTTTCTTCATTTTAGGGTTACTCTCCACTAAGGAGGGGCAACTGATATGGATATGGACTTTCAGTAACCCGACAATTTAACTCATAAATCTTGATCGTAGATACAGGAAGTTAATACATACAGAATTTCCTTGATAGCAAATTATAACAGGATGGTGCATGAAAGTCTGAAGAAATACGAGAGATGTTTTATGGCACACTGACTTGTGTATAATGGCCATCTAGTGACAATATGTCTAGGAACATTATTTAACAAATTCTTGCGCGATATATTTTTTAAGAGCTGCAGATATTGATCGAAAAGAAGATGCTGAAAGCTGGCATGTCTTCGCGTCCAAAGGATGATGAATAGACTTTAAATTTCCTGAGATCTTCTCAATGCCGTAGCCAACTTTTTACTACTCCATACTTCATGAGGTCAAACAATGAGATATGTGTTTGACCAGAATATTTCTAAAAAATAACATATCTCATAAGACCACTACTATGAAGAACCCAGTGAAAAATGAACTTACTACCAATGACTTATGAGAACAGTATGCTAACCATAGCTTGACACTAGTTGTTCTTATTTATGTGTTATCGGAGAAATATGAAAGAAGAAAATGAACTCAAACGGAGAGAAACCAATAGATACTTACTAAGCTTAAATCGGTCTGGCCCAAGGCTACAAGTATGAGGCACCAAGTGTGAAACGGATTCACTGATCAGTAGCAATCTTTTAATAAAATTGCTCGCTATCTATCATCTGAAAGTGAGACGCCTTTTGATACTTACTAAGCTTAAGTTTAGCACAAGGCCACAAGAGCGGGACTATCGTTGAGGATCAACGTCTTTTATTAACATCAACTTGCTTGCTATTCTTTGTCCCACATCAAAGCACCCACAGAGTGAAACCAATAAAAATATTTTCCTTTTACTACCCTTCACAAATCTTCATAGTCGGGAATCTGCTGTAACTTGTATTTCCGTTCTCACAAAATATCTTCGGTGGCTAACTAACAGATATATAGACAGTTCTAAGATATTTTCCACCTATCCGAAAATACCTCTTCTTTCTATATCTCAAATAATACTATCTTAAAAGTTGTTCGCTGTACATTTTATGTTTGCCAAATTCCTGCGCCAAATTCTGAATCATCAATTTATCTCGCAACTTTCCCTAAGATTAAAACTGATCTCCAGACCAGCCCGACTCATCTCACTTTGCAAACAACATTATCAAGCTAATCACGCAGTACCCTTCCCCAATAAGCCTTCTACTACTTTCCACAAAACGTCTGCACTAAAAAGCATTAAATTTTGCTGGCCAGGCAAGACTCTCCACCTGACTCCATGCCAATAGCCCGAAACTGTTTAAAGTAAACCCTTCCAACCTTGGGTCACCAGATGTCGTTTGAGCACAAGTCTAAATTTGAATGGTCTTGGGATTAAATATTAAATTAAGTGGCTTCAGTATCAGAGTAGTTAAAAAAACTTAAAATGCATTATCAGAATAAGCTTGCAAGAAAAACAGATTAAAATACATATTTTTTTCTAAATGTGTCCACTCATCTCTATTGGACATTAGTCAGTCGGTTGGTTGCTCAGTCACAATTAACTAATTAACTAAAAATAATAGAAAGAGGTGAGATGTCGTGAAATGCCTTGATGTCATTAGAAGAATTCTTTTCCAATCTTATTTTCACCAGCTATTAATGTCATAATAGAATTTCCGAGTTCTGCATTTTTGTATTTAAAAAAAAAAGCCAA